>JAXCHB010000449.1:0-87249 GCA_036926305.1 Uropetala carovei
ATTTTTTTTCAAATTTTTTTTCAAAATTTTTTTTCAAAATTTTTTTTCAAATTTTTTTTTCAAATTTTTTTTTCAAAATTTTTTTTCAAAATTTTTTTTCAAAATTTCTTTTCAAAATTTTTTTTCAAAATTTTTTTTCAAAATTTTTTTTCAAAATTTTTTTCAAATTTTTTTTTCAAAATTTTTTTTCAAAATTTTTTTTCAAAATGTTTTTTCAAATTTTTTTTCAAAATTTTTTTCAAAATTTTTTTTCAAAATTTTTTTTCAAAATTTTTTTTCAAAATTTTTTTTCAAAATTTTTTTTCAAAATTTTTTTTCAAAATTTTTTTTCAAAATTTTTTTTCAAAATTTTTTTTCAAAATTTTTTTTCAAATTTTTTTTCAAAATTTTTTTTCAAAATTTTTTTTCAAATTTTTTTTTCAAAATTTTTTTTTCAAAATTTTTTTTCAAATTTTTTTTCAAAATTTTTTTCAAAATTTTTTTCAAATTTTTTTTCAAAATTTTTTTCAAAATTTTTTTTCAAAATTTTTTTTCAAAATTTTTTTTCAAAATTTTTTTTCAAAATTTTTTTTCAAAATTTTTTTTCAAAATTTATTTTCAAAATTTTTTTTCGAAATTTTTTTTCAAAATTTTTTTCAAAATTGTTTTTCCAAATTTTTTTTCAAAATTTTTTTTCAAAATTTTTTTTCAAAATTTTTTTCAAAATTTTTTTTCAAATTTTTTTTCAAAATTTTTTTTCAAAATTTTTTTTCAAAATTTTTTTTCAAATTTTTTTTTCAAAATTTTTTTTCAAAATTTTTTTTCAAAATTTTTTTTCAAAATTTACTTTCAAATTTTTTTTCAAAATTTTTTTCAAAATTTTTTTTCAAAATTTTTTTTCAAAATTTTTTTTCAAAATTTTTTTTCAAAATTTTTTTTCAAAATTTTTTTTCAAAATTTTTTTTCAAAATTTTTTTTCAAAATTTATTTTCAAAATTTTTTTTCGAAATTTTTTTTCAAAATTTTTTTTCAAAATTTTTTTTCAAAATTTTTTTTCAAAATTTTTTTTCAAAATTTTTTTTCAAAATTTTTTTTCAAAATTGTTTTTCAAAATTTTTTTTCAAATTTTTTTTTCAAAATTTTTTTTCAAAATTTTTTTTCAAAATTTTTTTTCAAAATGTTTTTTCAAATTTTTTTTCAAAATTTTTTGTCAAAATTTTTTTTCAAAATTTTTTTTCAAAATTTTTTTTAAAATTTTTTTCAAAATTTTTTTCAAAATTTTTTTCAAATTTTTTTCAAATTTTTTTTCAATTTTTTTCAAATTTTTTTTCAAAATTTTTTTCAAAATTTTTTTCAAAATATTTTTTGAAAATTTTTTTTGAAAATTTTTTTTGAAAATTTTTTTGAAAATTTTTTTTCGAAATTTTTTTTTCGAAATTTTTTTTCGAAATTTTTTTTCAAAATTTTTTTTCAAAATTTTTTTTCAAATTTTTTTTCAAATTTTTTTTTCAAAATTTTTTTCAAAATTTTTTTTCAAAATTTTTTTTCAAAATTTTTTTTGAAAATTTTTTTTGAAAATTTTTTTTGAAAATTTTTTTTGAAAATTTTTTTTCGAAATTTTTTTTTCGAAATTTTTTTTCGAAATTTTTTTTCGAATTTTTTTTCAAAATTTTTTTCGAAATTTTTTTTCAAAATTTTTTTTCAAAATTTTTTTCAAAATTTTTTTTCAAAATTTTTTTTCAAATTTTTTTTTCAAATTTTTTTTTCAAAATTTTTTTCAAAATTTTTTTTCAAAATTTTTTTTGAAAATTTATTTTGAAAATTTTTTTTGAAAATTTTTTTTCAAAATTTTTTTCAAAATTTTTTTTCAAAATTTTTTTTCAAAATTTTTTTTTAATTTTTTTCAAAACTTTTTTTCAAAATTTTTTTCAAATTTTTTTTCAAAATTTTTTTCAAAATTTTTTTTCAAAATTTTTTTCAAAATTTTTTTTCAAAATTTTTTTTCAAAATTTTTTTCAAAATTTTTTTCAAAATTTTTTTTCAAATTTTTTTTTCAAAATTTTTTTCAAAATTTTTTTTCAAAATTTTCTTTCAAAATTTTTTTTCAAAATTTTTTTTCAAAATTTTTTTTCAAATTTTTTTCAAATTTTTTTTCAAAATTTATTTCAAAATTTTTTTTTCAAAATTTTTTTTCAAATTCTTTTTTCAAAATTTTTTTTCAAAATTTTTTTTCAAAATTTTTTTTCAAAATTTTTTTTCAAAATTTTTTTTCAAAATTTTTTTTCAAATTTTTTTTTTTTTTTCAAAATTTTTTTTCAAAATTTTTTTTTTAAATTTTTTTCAAAATTTTGTTCAAAATATTTTTTCAAATTTTTTTTCAAAATTTTTTTCAAAATTTTTTTTCAAATTTTTTTTCAAAATTTTTTTTCAAAATTTTTTTTCAAAATTTTTTTTCAAAATTTTCTTTCAAAATTTTTTTTCAAAATTTTTTTCAAATTTTTTTTTCAAATTTTTTTCAAAATTTTTTTTTCAAAATTTATTTTCAAAATTTTTTTTCAAAATTTTTTTTCAAATTCTTTTTCAAAATTTTTTTTCAAATTTTTTTCAAAATTTTTTTCAAATTTTTTTCAAAATTTTTTTCAAATTTTTTTTTTTTCAAAATTTTTTTTTTAAATTTTTTTTCAAAATTTTTTTTCAAAATTTTTTTTTCAAAATTTTTTTTCAAATTTTTTTTCAAAATTTTTTTCAAAATTTTTTTTCAAAATTTTTTTTCAAAATTTTTTTTCAAAATTTTTTTCAAAATTTTTTTTCAAAATTTTTTTTCAAAATTTTTTTTCAAAATTTTTTTTCAAATTTTTTTTTTTTCAAAATTTTTTTTTAAATTTTTTTTCAAAATTTTTTTCAAATTTTTTTTCAAAATTGTTTTTCAAAATTTTTTTCAAAATTTTTTTTCAAATTTTTTTGAAAATTTTTTTTGAAAATTTTTTTTGAAAATTTTTTTTGAAAATTTTTTTTCGAAATTTTTTTTTCGAAATTTTTTTTCGAAATTTTTTTCGAATTTTTTTTCAAAATTTTTTTCGAAATTTTTTTTCAAAATTTTTTTCAAAATTTTTTTTCAAAATTTTTTTTGAAAATTTTTTTTGAAAATTTTTTTTGAAAATTTTTTTTTGAAAATTTTTTTTCGAAATTCTTTTTTCGAAATTTTTTTCGAAATTTTTTTCGAAATTTTTTTTTCGAAATTTTTTTTCGAATTTTTTTTCAAAATTTTTTTCGAAATTTTTTTCAAAATTTTTTTTCAAAATTTTTTTCAAATTTTTTTCAAAATTTTTTTCAAATTTTTTTTCAAAATTTTTTTTCAAATTTTTTTTCAAAATTTTTTTTCAAATTTTTTTTCAAAATTTTTTTTCAAAATTTTTTTCAAAATTTCTTTTCAAAATTTTTTTTCAAAATTTTTTTTCAAATTTTTTTTCAAAATTTTTTTCAAAATTTTTTTCAAAATTTTTTTTCAAAATTTACTTTCAAATTTTTTTTCAAAATTTTTTTCAAAATTTTTTTTCAAAATTTTTTTCAAAATTTTTTTTCAAAATTTTTTTTCAAAATTTTTTTTCAAAATTTTTTTTCAAAATTTTTTTTCAAAATTTATTTTCAAAATTTTTTTTCGAAATTTTTTTTCAAATTTTTTTTCAAAATTTTTTTTCAAAATTTTTTTTCAAAATTTTTTTTCAAAATTTTTTTTCAAAATTTTTTTTCAAAATTGTTTTTCAAAATTTTTTTCAAATTTTTTTTTCAAAATTTTTTTTCAAAATTTTTTTTCAAAATTTTTTTTTCAAAATTTTTTTTCAAAATGTTTTTCAAATTTTTTTTCAAAATTTTTTGTCAAAATTTTTTTTCAAAATTTTTTTCAAAATTTTTTTAAAAATTTTTTTCAAAATTTTTTTTCAAAATTTTTTTTCAAAATTTTTTTTCAAAATTTTTTTTCAAATTTTTTTTCAAAATTTTTTTTCAAAATTTTTTTCAAAATTTTTTTTCAAAATATTTTTTGAAAATTTTTTTTGAAAATTTTTTTTGAAAATTTTTTTTGAAAATTTTTTTTCGAAATTTTTTTTTCGAAATTTTTTTTCGAAATTTTTTTTCAAAATTTTTTTCAAAATTTTTTTTTTAAATTTTTTTTCAAATTTTTTTTTCAAATTTTTTTTTCAAAATTTTTTTTGTAATTTTTTTTAAAATTTTTTTCAAAATTTTTTTCAAATTTTTTTTTCAAAATTTTTTTTCAAAATTTTTTTTCAAAATTTTTTTTCAAAATTTTTTTTCTAAATTTTTTTTCAAAATTTTTTTTCAAAATTTTTTTTCAAAATTTTTCTTCAAAATTTTTTTCAAATTGTTTTCAAAATTTTTTTCAAAATTTTTTTTCAAAATTTTTTTTCAAAATTTTTTTTCAAAATTTTTTTTCAAATTTTTTTTCATAAGGTTTTGTCAAAATTTTTTTTCAAAATTTTTTTTCAAAATTTTTTTCAAAACTTTTTTTAAAATTTTTTTTCAAAATTTTTTTTGAAAATTTTTTTTCAAAATTTTTTTTCAAAATTTTTTTTCAAATTTTTTTTCAAAATTGTTTTCAAAATTTTTTTTCAAAATTTTTTTTCAAAATTTTTTTTGAAAATTTTTTTTGAAAATTTTTTTTGAAAATTTTTTTTGAAAATTTTTTTTCGAAATTTTTTTTTCGAAATTTTTTTTTCGAAATTTTTTTTCGAATTTTTTTTTCAAAATTTTTTTCGAAATTTTTTTTCAAAATTTTTTTCGAAATTTTTTTTCAAAATTTTTTTCAAAATTTTTTTTCAAAATTTTTTTCAAATTTTTTTTTCAAAATTTTTTTTCAAAATTTTTTTTCAAATTTTTTTTTCAAATTTTTTTTTCAAAATTTTTTTTCAAAATTTTTTTTCAAAATTTCTTTTCAAAATTTTTTTTCAAAATTTTTTTCAAAATTTTTTTTCAAAATTTTTTTTCAAATTTTTTTTTCAAATTTTTTTTCAAAATTTTTTTCAAAATGTTTTTTCAAATTTTTTTTCAAAATTTTTTTCAAAATTTTTTTTCAAAATTTTTTTTCAAAATTTTTTTTCAAAATTTTTTTTCAAAATTTTTTTTCAAAATTTTTTTTCAAAATTTTTTTCAAAATTTTTTTTCAAAATTTTTTTCAAAATTTTTTTTCAAATTTTTTTCAAATTTTTTCAAAATTTTTTTCAAATTTTTTTTTCAAATTTTTTTTCAAAATTTTTTTTCAAATTTTTTTCAAAATTTTTTTTCAAAATTTTTTTTCAAATTTTTTTTTCAAAATTTTTTTCAAAATTTTTTTTCAAAATTTTTTTTCAAAATTTTTTTTCAAAATTTTTTTTCAAAATTTTTTTTCAAAATTTTTTTTCAAAATTTATTTTCAAAATTTTTTTCGAAATTTTTTTTCAAAATTTTTTTTCAAAATTGTTTTTCCAAATTTTTTTTCAAAATTTTTTTTCAAAATTTTTTTTCAAAATTTTTTTTCAAAATTTTTTTTCAAAATTTTTTTTCAAAATTTTTTTCAAAATTTTTTTTCAAAATTTTTTTTCAAATTTTTTTTTCAAAATTTTTTTCAAAATTTTTTTTCAAAATTTTTTTTCAAAATTTACTTTCAAATTTTTTTTCAAAATTTTTTTTCAAATTTTTTTTCAAATTTTTTTCAAAATTTTTTTCAAAATTTTTTTTCAAAATTTTTTTTCAAAATTTTTTTTCAAAATTTTTTTCAAAATTTTTTTAAATTTTTTTTCAAAATTTATTTTCAAAATTTTTGTTCGAAATTTTTTTTCAAAATTTTTTTTCAAAATTTTTTTTCAAAATTTTTTTTTCAAAATTTTTTTTCAAAATTTTTTTCAAAATTTTTTTTCAAAATTGTTTTTCAAAATTTTTTTTCAAATTTTTTTCAAAATTTTTTTTCAAAAATTTTTTTTCAAAATTTTTTTCAAAATGTTTTTTCAAATTTTTTTTCAAAATTTTTTGTCAAAATTTTTTTCAAAATTTTTTTCAAATTTTTTTCAAATTTTTTTTCAAATTTTTTTTTCAAATTTTTTTTCAAAATTTTTTTCAAATTTTTTTTCAAAATTTTTTTTCAAAATATTTTTTGAAAATTTTTTTTGAAAATTTTTTTGAAAATTTTTTTTGAAAATTTTTTTTCGAAATTTTTTTTCGAAATTTTTTTTCGAAATTTTTTTTCAAAATTTTTTTTCAAAATTTTTTTTCAAATTTTTTTTCAAATTTTTTTTCAAAATTTTTTTTCAAAATTTTTTTTCAAATTTTTTTTTCAAAATTTTTTTTGAAAATTTTTTTTGAAAATTTTTTTTTGAAAATTTTTTTTGAAAATTTTTTTTCGAAATTTTTTTTTCGAAATTTTTTTTCGAAATTTTTTTTCGAATTTTTTTTTCAAAATTTTTTTCGAAATTTTTTTTCAAAATTTTTTTTCAAAATTTTTTTCAAAATTTTTTTCAAAATTTTTTTTCAAATTTTTTTTTCAAATTTTTTTTTCAAAATTTTTTTCAAAATTTTTTTTCAAAATTTTTTTTGAAAATTTATTTGAAAATTTTTTTTGAAAATTTTTTTTCAAAATTTTTTTTCAAAATTTTTTTTCAAAATTTTTTTTCAAAATTTTTTTTCAAAATTTTTTTTCAAAATTTTTTTTAATTTTTTTCAAAACTTTTTTTCAAAATTTTTTTTCAAATTTTTTTTTCAAAATTTTTTTCAAAAATTTTTTTTTCAAAATTTTTTTTCAAAATTTTTTTTCAAAATTTTTTTTCAAAATTTTTTTTCAAAATTTTTTTCAAAATTTTTTTTCAAATTTTTTTTTCAAAAATTTTTTTTCAAAATTTTTTTTTAAATTTTTTTTCAAAATTTTTTTTTCAAATTTTTTTTTCAAAATTTTTTTTGTAAATTTTTTTTCAAAATTTTTTTTCAAAATTTTTTTTCAAAATTTTTTTTCAAAATTTTTTTTCAAAATTTTTTTTCAAAATTTTTTTTCAAAATTTTTTTCGAAATTTTTTTTCGAAATTTTTTTTCAAAATTTTTTTTCAAAATTTTTTTCTAAATTTTTTTCAAAATTTTTTTTCAAAATTGTTTTTCAAAATTTTTTTTTCAAAATTTTTTTTCAAAATTTTTTTTCAAAATTTTTTTTCAAAATTTTTTTTCAAATTTTTTTCATAAGGTTTTGTCAAAATTTTTTTTCAAAAGTTTTTTTTCAAAATTTTTTTTTCAAAATTTTTTTTAAAATTTTTTTCAAAATTTTTTTTCAAAATTTTTTTTCAAATTTTTTTTCAAAATTTTTTTTCAAAATTTTTTTTCAAATTTTTTTTCAAAATTGTTTTTCAAAATTTTTTTTCAAAATTTTTTTTCAAAATTTTTTTTGAAAATTTTTTTGAAAATTTTTTTTGAAAATTTTTTTTGAAAATTTTTTTTCGAAATTCTTTTTTCGAAATTTTTTTTCGAAATTTTTTTTCGAATTTTTTTTTCAAAATTTTTTTCGAAATTTTTTTTCAAAATTTTTTTCAAAATTTTTTTTCAAAATTTTTTTTTCAAAATTTTTTTTCAAATTTTTTTTTCAAAATTTTTTTTCAAAATTTTTTTTCAATTTTTTTTTTCAAATTTTTTTTTCAAAATTTTTTTCAAAATTTTTTTTCAAATTTTTTTTTCAAAATTTTTTTTCAAAATTTTTTTTCAAATTTTTTTTTCAAAATTTTTTTTCAAAATTTTTTTTCAAAATTTTTTTTCAAATTTTTTTTCAAAATTTTTTTCAAAATTTTTTTCAAAATTTTTTTTCAAAATTTTTTTCAAATTTTTTTCAAAATTTTTTTCAAAATTTTTTTTCAAAATTTTTTTTCAAAATTTTTTTTCAAAATTTTTTTTCAAATTTTTTTCAAAATTTTTTTTCAAAATTTTTTTCAAAATTTTTTTTCAAAATTTTTTTTCAAATTTTTTTTCAAAATTTTTTTTCAAAATTTTTTTCAAAATTTTTTTTCAAAATTTTTTTTCAAAATTTTTTTCTAAAATTTTTTTTCAAAATTTTTTTTCAAATTTTTTTCAAAATTTTTTTTCAAATTTTTTTTTCAAAATTTTTTTTCAAAATTTTTTTAAAAAATTTTTTTTCAAATTTTTTTTCAAAATTTTTTTTCATTTTTTTTTTCAAAATTTTTTTTCAAAATATTTTTTCAAAATTTTTTTTCAAAATTTTTTTTCAAAATTTTTTTTCAAATTTTTTTTCAACTTTTTTTTTCAAATTTTTTTTCAAATTTTTTTTCAAATTTTTTTTCAAAATTTTTTTTCAAAATTTTTTTTCAAATTTTTTTTCAAAATTTTTTTTTAAAATTTTTTTTCAAATTTTTTTTTCAAAATTTTTTTTCAAAATGTTTTTTCAAAATTTTTTTTCAAAATTTTTTTCAAATTTTTTTTTCAAAATTTTTTTTCAAAATTTTTTTTCAAAATTTTTTTTCAAAATTTTTTTTCAAAATTTTTTTTCAAAATTTTTTTTCAAAATTTTTTTTTCAAAATTTTTTTTCAAAATTTTTTTCAAAATTTTTTTTCAAAATTTTTTTTTCAAATTTTTTTTTCAAAATTTTTTTTCAAAATTTTTTTCAAAATTTTTTTTCAAAATTTTTTTCAAATTTTTTTTCAAAATTTTTTTTCAAATTTTTTTTTCAAATTTTTTTTTCAAATTTTTTTTTCAAAATTTTTTTTCAAAATTTTTTTTCAAAATTATTTTTCAAAATTTTTTTTTCAAATTTTTTTTCAAAATTTTTTTTCAAAATTTTTTTTCAAAATTATTTTTCAAAATTTTTTTTCAAAATGTTTTTTCAAATTTTTTTTTCAAAATTTTTTTTCAAAATTTTTTTTCAAAATTTTTTTTCAACATTTTTTTTCAAAATTTTTTTTCAAATTTTTTTCAAAATTTTTTTTCAAATTTTTTTTCAAAATTTTTTTTCAAAATTTTTTTTCAAAATTTTTCTTCAAAATTTTTTTTCAAAATTTTTTTTCAAAATTTTCTTTCAAAATTTTTTTTCAAAATTTTTTTTCAAAATTTTTTTTTTCAATTTTTTTTTCAAAATTTTTTTTCAAAATTTATTTTCAAAATTTTTTTTCAAAATTTTTTTTCAAATTCTTTTTTCAAAATTTTTTTTCAAAATTTTTTTCAAAATTTTTTTTCAAATTTTTTTCAAAATTTTTTTTCAAAATTTTTTTTCAAAATTTTTTTTCAAAATTTTTTTCAAAATTTTTTTCAAATTTTTTTTCAAAATTTTTTTTCAAATTTTTTTTTCAAAATTTTTTTTCAAAATTTTTTTTCAAAATTTTTTTTCAAAATTTTTTTTCAAAATTTTTTTTCAAAATTTTTTTCTAAAATTTTTTTTCAAAATTTTTTTCAAAATTTTTTTTCAAATTTTTTTTCAAAATTTTTTTTCAAAATTTTTTTAAAAATTTTTTTTCAAAATTTTTTTTCAAAATTTTTTTTCATTTTTTTTTTCAAAATTTTTTTTCAAAATATTTTTCAAAATTTTTTTTTCAAAATTTTTTTTCAAAATTTTTTTCAAATTTTTTTTTCAACTTTTTTTTCAAAATTTTTTTCAAAATTTTTTTCAAAATTTTTTTTCAAAATTTTTTTTCAAAATTTTTTTTCAAAATTTTTTTTCAAAATTTTTTTTTAAAATTTTTTTCAAATTTTTTTTCAAAATTTTTTTTCAAAATGTTTTTTCAAATTTTTTTTCAAAATTTTTTTTCAAATTTTTTTTTCAAATTTTTTTTTCAAAATTTTTTTTCAAAATTTTTTTCAAAATTTTTTTTCAAAATTTTTTTCAAAATTTTTTTCAAAATTTTTTTTCAAAATTTTTTTTCAAAATTTTTTTCAAAATTTTTTTTCAAAATTTTTTTCAAAATTTTTTTTCAAATTTTTTTTTCAAAATTTTTTTCAAAATTTTTTTCAAAATTTTTTTTCAAAATTTTTTTCAAAATTTTTTTCAAAATTTTTTTTCAAATTTTTTTTTTTCAAATTTTTTTTTCAAATTTTTTTTTCAAAATTTTTTTTCAAAATTTTTTTTCAAATTATTTTTTCAAAATTTTTTTTCAAATTTTTTTTCAAATTTTTTATTCAAAATTTTTTTTCAAAATTTTTTTTCAAAATTTTTTCAAATTTCTTTTTCAAAATTTTTTTTCAAAATTTTTTTTAAATTTTTTTTCAAAATTTTTTTTCAAAATTTTTTTTCAAAATTTTTTTTCAAAATTTTTTTTTCAAAATTTTTTTTTCAAAATATTTTTTCAAAATTTTTTTTTTTTTTAATTTTTTTTCAAAATTTTTTTTCAAAATTTTTTTTCAAAATTTTTTTTCAAAATTTTTTTCAAAATTTTTTTTCAAATTTTTTTTCAAAATTTTTTTTCAAAATTTTTTTTCAAAATTTTTTTTCAAAATTTTTTTTCAAAATTTTTTTTCAAAATTTTTTTTCAAAATTTTTTTTCAAAATTTTTTTTCAAAATTTTTTTTCAAAATTTTTTTTCAAAATTTTTTTTCAAAATTTTTTTCAAAATTTGTTTTCAAAATTTGTATTCAAATTTTTTTTCAAAATTTTTTTTCGAAATTTTTTTTTTCGAAATTTTTTTCGAAATTTTTTTTCAAATTTTTTTATCAAATTTTTTTCAAAATTTTTTTTCAAAATTTTTTTTCAAAATTTTTTTTTCAAAATTTTTTTTCAAAATTTTTTTTCAAAATTTTTTTTCAAAATTTTTTTTCAAAATTTTTTTTCAAATTTTTTTTTCAAAATTTTTTTTCAAAATTTTTTTTAAATTTTTTTTTCAAATTTTTTTTTCAAAATTTTTTTTCAAAATTTTTTTTTAAAATTTTTTTTCAAATTTTTTTTTCAAAATTTTTTTTCAAATTTTTTTTTTAAATTTTTTTTCAAAATTTTTTTCAAAATTTTTTTTCAAATTTTTTTTCAAAATTTTTTTTCAAAATTGTTTTTCAAAATTTCTTTTCAAAATTTTTTTCAAAATTTTTTTTCAAATTTTTTTTTCAAAATTTTTTTTCAAAATTTTTTTCAAAATTTTTTTCAAAATTTACTTTCAAATTTTTTTTCAAAATTTTTTTTCAAAATTTTTTTTCAAAATTTTTTTTCAAAATTTTTTTTCAAAATTTTTTTTCAAAATTTTTTTTCAAAATTTTTTTTCAAAATTTTTTTTCAAATTTTTTTCAAAATTTATTTTCAAAATTTTTTTCGAAATTTTTTTTCAAAATTTTTTTTCAAAATTTTTTTTCAAAATTTTTTTCAAAATTTTTTTTCAAAATTTTTTTTCAAAATTTTTTTTCAAAATTGTTTTCAAAATTTTTTTTCAAATTTTTTTTCAAAATTTTTTTTCAAAATTTTTTTTCAAAATTTTTTTTCAAAATTTTTTTTCAAAATGTTTTTTCAAATTTTTTTTCAAAATTTTTTGTCAAAATTTTTTTTCAAAATTTTTTTTCAAAATTTTTTTTAAAATTTTTTTTCAAAATTTTTTTTCAAAATTTTTTTTTCAAAATTTTTTTTCAAATTTTTTTTCAAATTTTTTTTCAAAATTTTTTTTCAAAATTTTTTTTCAAAATTTTTTTTCAAAATATTTTTTGAAATTTTTTTTGAAAATTTTTTTGAAAATTTTTTTTGAAATTTTTTTTCGAATTTTTTTTTCGAAATTTTTTTTCGAAATTTTTTTTCAAAATTTTTTTTTCAAAATTTTTTTTTTTAAATTTTTTTTCAAATTTTTTTTCAAATTTTTTTTTCAAATTTTTTTTGTAAATTTTTTTCAAAATTTTTTTCAAATTTTTTTTCAAATTTTTTTTTCAAAATTTTTTTTCAAAATTTTTTTTCAAAATTTTTTTCAAAATTTTTTTTCTAAATTTTTTTTCAAAATTTTTTTTCAAAATTTTTTTTCAAAATTTTTCTTCAAAATTTTTTTTCAAAATTGTTTTTCAAAATTTTTTTTCAAAATTTTTTTTCAAAATTTTTTTTCAAAATTTTTTTTCAAAATTTTTTTTCAAATTTTTTTTCATAAGGTTTTGTCAAAATTTTTTTTCAAAATTTTTTTTCAAAATTTTTTTTCAAAACTTTTTTAAAATTTTTTTTCAAAATTTTTTTTGAAAATTTTTTTTCAAAATTTTTTTTCAAAATTTTTTTTCAAAATTTTTTTTCAAATTTTTTTTCAAAATTGTTTTTCAAAATTTTTTTTCAAAATTTTTTTTCAAAATTTTTTTGAAAATTTTTTTTCAAATTTTTTTTTTAAATTTTTTTTCAAAATTTTTTTTTCAAATTTTTTTTTCAAAATTTTTTTTTGTAAATTTTTTTTCAAAATTTTTTTTCAAAATTTTTTTTCAAATTTTTTTTTCAAAATTTTTTTTCAAAATTTTTTTTCAAAATTTTTTTTGAAAATTTATTTTGAAAATTTTTTTTGAAAATTTTTTTTCAAAATTTTTTTTCAAAATTTTTTTTCAAATTTTTTTTCAAAATTTTTTTTTAATTTTTTTTCAAAACTTTTTTTCAAAATTTTTTTTCAAATTTTTTTTTCAAAATTTTTTTTCAAAATTTTTTTTCAAAATTTTTTTTCAAAATTTTTTTTCAAAATTTTTTTTCAAAATTTTTTTTCAAAATTTTTTTTCAAAATTTTTTTTCAAATTTTTTTTTCAAAATTTTTTTTCAAAATTTTTTTTCAAAATTTTCTTTCAAAATTTTTTTTCAAAATTTTTTTTCAAAATTTTTTTTTCAAATTTTTTTTCAAAATTTTTTTTTCAAAATTTATTTTCAAAATTTTTTTTTCAAAATTTTTTTTCAAATTCTTTTTTCAAAATTTTTTTTCAAAATTTTTTTTCAAAATTTTTTTTCAAAATTTTTTTTCAAAATTTTTTTTCAAAATTTTTTTTCAAATTTTTTTTTTTTTTTCAAAATTTTTTTTCAAAATTTTTTTTTAAATTTTTTTTCAAAATTTTTTTTCAAAATATTTTTTCAAATTTTTTTTCAAAATTTTTTTCAAAATTTTTTTTCAAAATTTTTTTTCAAAATTTTTTTTCAAAATTTTTTTTCAAAATTTTTTTTCAAAATTTTCTTTCAAAATTTTTTTTCAAAATTTTTTTTCAAAATTTTTTTTTCAAATTTTTTTTCAAAATTTTTTTTTCAAAATTTATTTTCAAAATTTTTTTTTCAAAATTTTTTTTCAAATTCTTTTTTCAAAATTTTTTTTCAAAATTTTTTTTCAAAATTTTTTTTCAAAATTTTTTTTCAAAATTTTTTTTCAAATTTTTTTTTTTTTTCAAAATTTTTTTTTTAAATTTTTTTTCAAAATTTTTTTTCAAAATTTTTTTTCAAAATTTTTTTTCAAATTTTTTTTCAAAATTTTTTTTCAAAATTTTTTTTCAAAATTTTTTTTCAAAATTTTTTTTCAAAATTTTTTTTCAAAATTTTTTTTCAAAATTTTTTTTCAAAATTTTTTTTCAAAATTTTTTTTCAAATTTTTTTTTTTTCAAAATTTTTTTTTTAAATTTTTTTTCAAAATTTTTTTTCAAATTTTTTTTCAAAATTGTTTTTCAAAATTTTTTTTCAAAATTTTTTTTCAAAATTTTTTTTGAAAATTTTTTTTGAAAATTTTTTTTGAAAATTTTTTTTGAAAATTTTTTTTCGAAATTTTTTTTTCGAAATTTTTTTTCGAAATTTTTTTTCGAATTTTTTTTTCAAAATTTTTTTCGAAATTTTTTTTCAAAATTTTTTTTCAAAATTTTTTTTCAAAATTTTTTTTGAAAATTTTTTTTGAAAATTTTTTTTGAAAATTTTTTTTGAAAATTTTTTTTCGAAATTCTTTTTTCGAAATTTTTTTTCGAAATTTTTTTTCGAAATTTTTTTTCGAAATTTTTTTTCGAATTTTTTTTTCAAAATTTTTTTCGAAATTTTTTTTCAAAATTTTTTTTCAAAATTTTTTTTCAAAATTTTTTTTCAAAATTTTTTTTCAAATTTTTTTTTCAAAATTTTTTTTCAAAATTTTTTTTCAAAATTTTTTTTCAAATTTTTTTTCAAAATTTTTTTTCAAAATTTTTTTTCAAAATTTCTTTTCAAAATTTTTTTTCAAAATTTTTTTTCAAATTTTTTTTTCAAAATTTTTTTTCAAAATTTTTTTTCAAAATTTTTTTTCAAAATTTACTTTCAAATTTTTTTTCAAAATTTTTTTTCAAAATTTTTTTTCAAAATTTTTTTTCAAAATTTTTTTTCAAAATTTTTTTTCAAAATTTTTTTTCAAAATTTTTTTTCAAAATTTTTTTTCAAAATTTTTTTTCAAAATTTATTTTCAAAATTTTTTTTCGAAATTTTTTTTCAAAATTTTTTTTCAAAATTTTTTTTCAAAATTTTTTTTCAAAATTTTTTTTCAAAATTTTTTTTCAAAATTTTTTTTCAAAATTGTTTTTCAAAATTTTTTTTCAAATTTTTTTTTCAAAATTTTTTTTCAAAATTTTTTTTCAAAATTTTTTTTCAAAATTTTTTTTCAAAATGTTTTTTCAAATTTTTTTTCAAAATTTTTTGTCAAAATTTTTTTTCAAAATTTTTTTTCAAAATTTTTTTTAAAATTTTTTTTCAAAATTTTTTTTCAAAATTTTTTTTCAAAATTTTTTTTCAAAATTTTTTTTCAAATTTTTTTTCAAAATTTTTTTTCAAAATTTTTTTTCAAAATTTTTTTTCAAAATATTTTTTGAAAATTTTTTTTGAAAATTTTTTTTGAAAATTTTTTTTGAAAATTTTTTTTCGAAATTTTTTTTTCGAAATTTTTTTTCGAAATTTTTTTTCAAAATTTTTTTTCAAAATTTTTTTTTTAAATTTTTTTTCAAAATTTTTTTTTCAAATTTTTTTTTCAAAATTTTTTTTTGTAAATTTTTTTTTAAAATTTTTTTTCAAAATTTTTTTTCAAATTTTTTTTTCAAAATTTTTTTTCAAAATTTTTTTTCAAAATTTTTTTTCAAAATTTTTTTTCTAAATTTTTTTTCAAAATTTTTTTTCAAAATTTTTTTTCAAAATTTTTCTTCAAAATTTTTTTTCAAAATTGTTTTTCAAAATTTTTTTTCAAAATTTTTTTTCAAAATTTTTTTTCAAAATTTTTTTTCAAAATTTTTTTTCAAATTTTTTTTCATAAGGTTTTGTCAAAATTTTTTTTCAAAATTTTTTTTCAAAATTTTTTTTCAAAACTTTTTTTAAAATTTTTTTTCAAAATTTTTTTTGAAAATTTTTTTTCAAAATTTTTTTTCAAAATTTTTTTTCAAATTTTTTTTCAAAATTGTTTTTCAAAATTTTTTTTCAAAATTTTTTTTCAAAATTTTTTTTGAAAATTTTTTTTGAAAATTTTTTTTGAAAATTTTTTTTGAAAATTTTTTTTCGAAATTTTTTTTTCGAAATTTTTTTTCGAAATTTTTTTTCGAATTTTTTTTTCAAAATTTTTTTCGAAATTTTTTTTCAAAATTTTTTTTCGAAATTTTTTTTCAAAATTTTTTTTCAAAATTTTTTTTCAAAATTTTTTTTCAAATTTTTTTTTCAAAATTTTTTTTCAAAATTTTTTTTCAAATTTTTTTTTCAAATTTTTTTTTCAAAATTTTTTTTCAAAATTTTTTTTCAAAATTTCTTTTCAAAATTTTTTTTCAAAATTTTTTTCAAAATTTTTTTTCAAAATTTTTTTTCAAATTTTTTTTTCAAAATTTTTTTTCAAAATTTTTTTTCAAAATGTTTTTTCAAATTTTTTTTCAAAATTTTTTTTCAAAATTTTTTTTCAAAATTTTTTTTCAAAATTTTTTTTCAAAATTTTTTTTCAAAATTTTTTTTCAAAATTTTTTTTCAAAATTTTTTTTCAAAATTTTTTTTCAAAATTTTTTTTCAAAATTTTTTTTCAAATTTTTTTTCAAAATTTTTTTTCAAAATTTTTTTTCAAATTTTTTTTTCAAAATTTTTTTTCAAAATTTTTTTTCAAATTTTTTTTCAAAATTTTTTTTCAAAATTTTTTTTCAAATTTTTTTTTCAAAATTTTTTTTCAAAATTTTTTTTCAAAATTTTTTTTCAAAATTTTTTTTCAAAATTTTTTTTCAAAATTTTTTTTCAAAATTTTTTTTCAAAATTTATTTTCAAAATTTTTTTTCGAAATTTTTTTTCAAAATTTTTTTTCAAAATTGTTTTTCCAAATTTTTTTTCAAAATTTTTTTTCAAAATTTTTTTTCAAAATTTTTTTTCAAAATTTTTTTTCAAAATTTTTTTTCAAAATTTTTTTTCAAAATTTTTTTTCAAAATTTTTTTTCAAAATTTTTTTTCAAATTTTTTTTTCAAAATTTTTTTTCAAAATTTTTTTTCAAAATTTTTTTTCAAAATTTACTTTCAAATTTTTTTTCAAAATTTTTTTTCAAAATTTTTTTTCAAAATTTTTTTTCAAAATTTTTTTTCAAAATTTTTTTTCAAAATTTTTTTTCAAAATTTTTTTTCAAAATTTTTTTTCAAAATTTATTTTCAAAATTTTTTTTCGAAATTTTTTTTCAAAATTTTTTTTCAAAATTTTTTTTCAAAATTTTTTTTCAAAATTTTTTTTCAAAATTTTTTTTCAAAATTGTTTTTCAAAATTTTTTTTCAAATTTTTTTTTCAAAATTTTTTTTCAAAATTTTTTTTCAAAATTTTTTTTCAAAATGTTTTTTCAAATTTTTTTTCAAAATTTTTTGTCAAAATTTTTTTTCAAAATTTTTTTTCAAAATTTTTTTTCAAAATTTTTTTTCAAATTTTTTTTTCAAATTTTTTTTCAAAATTTTTTTTCAAAATTTTTTTTCAAAATTTTTTTTCAAAATATTTTTTGAAAATTTTTTTTGAAAATTTTTTTTGAAAATTTTTTTTGAAAATTTTTTTTCGAAATTTTTTTTTCGAAATTTTTTTTCGAAATTTTTTTTCAAAATTTTTTTTCAAAATTTTTTTTCAAATTTTTTTTTCAAATTTTTTTTTCAAAATTTTTTTTCAAAATTTTTTTTCAAAATTTTTTTTCAAAATTTTTTTTGAAAATTTTTTTTGAAAATTTTTTTTGAAAATTTTTTTTGAAAATTTTTTTTCGAAATTTTTTTTTCGAAATTTTTTTTCGAAATTTTTTTTCGAATTTTTTTTTCAAAATTTTTTTCGAAATTTTTTTTCAAAATTTTTTTTCAAAATTTTTTTTCAAAATTTTTTTTCAAAATTTTTTTCAAATTTTTTTTTCAAATTTTTTTTTCAAAATTTTTTTTCAAAATTTTTTTTCAAAATTTTTTTTGAAAATTTATTTTGAAAATTTTTTTTGAAAATTTTTTTTCAAAATTTTTTTTCAAAATTTTTTTTCAAAATTTTTTTTCAAAATTTTTTTTCAAAATTTTTTTTTAATTTTTTTTCAAAACTTTTTTTCAAAATTTTTTTTCAAATTTTTTTTTCAAAATTTTTTTTCAAAATTTTTTTTCAAAATTTTTTTTCAAAATTTTTTTTCAAAATTTTTTTTCAAAATTTTTTTTCAAAATTTTTTTTCAAATTTTTTTTTCAAAATTTTTTTTCAAAATTTTTTTTTTAAATTTTTTTTCAAAATTTTTTTTTCAAATTTTTTTTTCAAAATTTTTTTTGTAAATTTTTTTTCAAAATTTTTTTTCAAAATTTTTTTTCAAAATTTTTTTTCAAAATTTTTTTTCAAAATTTTTTTTCAAAATTTTTTTTCGAAATTTTTTTTCGAAATTTTTTTTCAAAATTTTTTTTCAAAATTTTTTTTCTAAATTTTTTTTCAAAATTTTTTTTCAAAATTGTTTTTCAAAATTTTTTTTCAAAATTTTTTTTCAAAATTTTTTTTCAAAATTTTTTTTCAAAATTTTTTTTCAAATTTTTTTTCATAAGGTTTTGTCAAAATTTTTTTTCAAAAGTTTTTTTTCAAAATTTTTTTTCAAAATTTTTTTTAAAATTTTTTTTCAAAATTTTTTTTCAAAATTTTTTTTCAAAATTTTTTTTCAAAATTTTTTTTCAAAATTTTTTTTCAAATTTTTTTTGAAAATTGTTTTTCAAAATTTTTTTTCAAAATTTTTTTTCAAAATTTTTTTTGAAAATTTTTTTTGAAAATTTTTTTTGAAAATTTTTTTTGAAAATTTTTTTTCGAAATTCTTTTTTCGAAATTTTTTTTCGAAATTTTTTTTCGAATTTTTTTTTCAAAATTTTTTTCGAAATTTTTTTTCAAAATTTTTTTTCAAAATTTTTTTTCAAAATTTTTTTTCAAAATTTTTTTTCAAAATTTTTTTTCAAATTTTTTTTTCAAAATTTTTTTTCAAAATTTTTTTTCAATTTTTTTTTTCAAATTTTTTTTTTCAAAATTTTTTTTCAAAATTTTTTTTCAAATTTTTTTTTCAAAATTTTTTTTCAAAATTTTTTTTCAAATTTTTTTTTCAAAATTTTTTTTCAAAATTTTTTTTCAAAATTTTTTTTCAAATTTTTTTTCAAAATTTTTTTTCAAAATTTTTTTTCAAAATTTTTTTTCAAAATTTTTTTTCAAAATTTTTTTTCAAAATTTTTTTTCAAAATTTTTTTTCAAAATTTTTTTTCAAAATTTTTTTTCAAAATTTTTTTTCAAATTTTTTTTCAAAATTTTTTTTCAAAATTTTTTTTCAAAATTTTTTTTCAAAATTTTTTTTCAAAATTTTTTTTCAAAATTTTTTTTCAAAATTTTTTTTCAAAATTTTTTTTCAAAATTTTTTTTCAAAATTTTTTTCTAAAATTTTTTTTCAAAATTTTTTTTCAAAATTTTTTTTCAAAATTTTTTTTCAAATTTTTTTTTCAAAATTTTTTTTCAAAATTTTTTTAAAAATTTTTTTTCAAAATTTTTTTTCAAAATTTTTTTTCATTTTTTTTTTCAAAATTTTTTTTCAAAATATTTTTTCAAAATTTTTTTTTCAAAATTTTTTTTCAAAATTTTTTTTCAAATTTTTTTTTCAACTTTTTTTTTCAAAATTTTTTTTCAAAATTTTTTTTCAAAATTTTTTTTCAAAATTTTTTTTCAAAATTTTTTTTCAAATTTTTTTTTCAAAATTTTTTTTTAAAATTTTTTTTCAAATTTTTTTTTCAAAATTTTTTTTCAAAATGTTTTTTCAAAATTTTTTTTCAAAATTTTTTTTCAAATTTTTTTTTCAAAATTTTTTTTTCAAAATTTTTTTTCAAAATTTTTTTTCAAAATTTTTTTTCAAAATTTTTTTTCAAAATTTTTTTTCAAAATTTTTTTTTCAAAATTTTTTTTCAAAATTTTTTTTCAAAATTTTTTTTCAAAATTTTTTTTTCAAATTTTTTTTTCAAAATTTTTTTTCAAAATTTTTTTTCAAAATTTTTTTTCAAAATTTTTTTCAAAATTTTTTTTCAAAATTTTTTTTCAAATTTTTTTTTTCAAATTTTTTTTTCAAATTTTTTTTTCAAAATTTTTTTTCAAAATTTTTTTTCAAAATTATTTTTCAAAATTTTTTTTCAAATTTTTTTTTCAAAATTTTTTTTCAAAATTTTTTTTCAAAATTATTTTTCAAAATTTTTTTTCAAAATGTTTTTTCAAATTTTTTTTTCAAAATTTTTTTTCAAAATTTTTTTTCAAAATTTTTTTTCAACATTTTTTTTCAAAATTTTTTTTCAAATTTTTTTCAAAATTTTTTTTCAAAATTTTTTTTCAAAATTTTTTTTCAAAATTTTTTTTCAAAATTTTTCTTCAAAATTTTTTTTCAAAATTTTTTTTCAAAATTTTCTTTCAAAATTTTTTTTCAAAATTTTTTTTCAAAATTTTTTTTTTCAATTTTTTTTTCAAAATTTTTTTTCAAAATTTATTTTCAAAATTTTTTTTTCAAAATTTTTTTTCAAATTCTTTTTTCAAAATTTTTTTTCAAAATTTTTTTTCAAAATTTTTTTTCAAATTTTTTTTCAAAATTTTTTTTCAAAATTTTTTTTCAAAATTTTTTTTCAAAATTTTTTTTCAAAATTTTTTTTCAAAATTTTTTTTCAAAATTTTTTTTCAAATTTTTTTTTCAAAATTTTTTTTCAAAATTTTTTTTCAAAATTTTTTTTCAAAATTTTTTTTCAAAATTTTTTTCTAAAATTTTTTTTCAAAATTTTTTTTCAAAATTTTTTTTCAAATTTTTTTTTCAAAATTTTTTTTCAAAATTTTTTTAAAAATTTTTTTTCAAAATTTTTTTTCAAAATTTTTTTTCATTTTTTTTTTCAAAATTTTTTTTCAAAATATTTTTTCAAAATTTTTTTTCAAAATTTTTTTTCAAAATTTTTTTTCAAATTTTTTTTTCAACTTTTTTTTTCAAAATTTTTTTTAAAAATTTTTTTTCAAAATTTTTTTTCAAATTTTTTTTTCAAAATTTTTTTTCAAAATTTTTTTTCAAAATTTTTTTTTAAAATTTTTTTTCAAATTTTTTTTCAAAATTTTTTTTCAAAATGTTTTTTCAAAATTTTTTTTCAAAATTTTTTTTCAAATTTTTTTTTCAAATTTTTTTTTTCAAAATTTTTTTTCAAAATTTTTTTTCAAAATTTTTTTTCAAAATTTTTTTTCAAAATTTTTTTTCAAAATTTTTTTTCAAAATTTTTTTTTCAAAATTTTTTTTCAAAATTTTTTTTCAAAATTTTTTTTCAAAATTTTTTTTTCAAATTTTTTTTTCAAAATTTTTTTTCAAAATTTTTTTTCAAAATTTTTTTTCAAAATTTTTTTCAAAATTTTTTTTCAAAATTTTTTTTCAAATTTTTTTTTTCAAATTTTTTTTTCAAATTTTTTTTTCAAAATTTTTTTTCAAAATTTTTTTTCAAAATTATTTTTCAAAATTTTTTTTCAAATTTTTTTTTCAAATTTTTTATTCAAAATTTTTTTTCAAAATTTTTTTTCAAAATTTTTTTCAAATTTCTTTTTCAAAATTTTTTTTCAAAATTTTTTTTAAATTTTTTTTCAAAATTTTTTTTCAAAATTTTTTTTCAAAATTTTTTTTCAAAATTTTTTTTTCAAAATTTTTTTTTCAAAATATTTTTTCAAAATTTTTTTTTTTTTAATTTTTTTTCAAAATTTTTTTTCAAAATTTTTTTTCAAAATTTTTTTTCAAAATTTTTTTTCAAAATTTTTTTTCAAAATTTTTTTTCAAAATTTTTTTTCAAAATTTTTTTTCAAAATTTTTTTTCAAAATTTTTTTTCAAAATTTTTTTTCAAAATTTTTTTTCAAAATTTTTTTTCAAAATTTTTTTTCAAAATTTTTTTTCAAAATTTTTTTTCAAAATTTTTTTTCAAAATTTTTTTTCAAAATTTGTTTTCAAAATTTGTATTCAAATTTTTTTTCAAAATTTTTTTTCGAAATTTTTTTTTTCGAAATTTTTTTTCGAAATTTTTTTTCAAATTTTTTTATCAAAATTTTTTTCAAAATTTTTTTTCAAAATTTTTTTTCAAAATTTTTTTTCAAAATTTTTTTTCAAAATTTTTTTTCAAAATTTTTTTTCAAAATTTTTTTTCAAAATTTTTTTTCAAATTTTTTTTTCAAAATTTTTTTTCAAAATTTTTTTTAAATTTTTTTTTCAAATTTTTTTTTCAAAATTTTTTTTCAAAATTTTTTTTTAAAATTTTTTTTCAAATTTTTTTTTCAAAATTTTTTTTCAAATTTTTTTTTTTAAATTTTTTTTCAAAATTTTTTTCAAAATTTTTTTTCAAATTTTTTTTCAAAATTTTTTTTCAAAATTTTTTTTCAAAATTTCTTTTCAAAATTTTTTTTCAAAATTTTTTTTCAAATTTTTTTTTCAAAATTTTTTTTCAAAATTTTTTTTCAAAATTTTTTTTCAAAATTTACTTTCAAATTTTTTTTCAAAATTTTTTTTCAAAATTTTTTTTCAAAATTTTTTTTCAAAATTTTTTTTCAAAATTTTTTTTCAAAATTTTTTTTCAAAATTTTTTTTCAAAATTTTTTTTCAAAATTTTTTTTCAAAATTTATTTTCAAAATTTTTTTTCGAAATTTTTTTTCAAAATTTTTTTTCAAAATTTTTTTTCAAAATTTTTTTTCAAAATTTTTTTTCAAAATTTTTTTTCAAAATTGTTTTTCAAAATTTTTTTTCAAATTTTTTTTTCAAAATTTTTTTTCAAAATTTTTTTTCAAAATTTTTTTTCAAAATTTTTTTTCAAAATGTTTTTTCAAATTTTTTTTCAAAATTTTTTGTCAAAATTTTTTTTCAAAATTTTTTTTCAAAATTTTTTTTAAAATTTTTTTTCAAAATTTTTTTTCAAAAATTTTTTTTCAAAATTTTTTTTCAAAATTTTTTTTCAAATTTTTTTTCAAAATTTTTTTTCAAAATTTTTTTTCAAAATTTTTTTTCAAAATATTTTTTGAAAATTTTTTTTGAAAATTTTTTTTGAAAATTTTTTTTGAAAATTTTTTTTCGAAATTTTTTTTTCGAAATTTTTTTTCGAAATTTTTTTTCAAAATTTTTTTTCAAAATTTTTTTTTAAATTTTTTTTCAAAATTTTTTTTTCAAATTTTTTTTTCAAAATTTTTTTTTGTAAATTTTTTTTCAAAATTTTTTTTCAAAATTTTTTTTCAAATTTTTTTTTCAAAATTTTTTTTCAAAATTTTTTTTCAAAATTTTTTTTCAAAATTTTTTTTCTAAATTTTTTTTCAAAATTTTTTTTCAAAATTTTTTTTCAAAATTTTTCTTCAAAATTTTTTTTCAAAATTGTTTTTCAAAATTTTTTTTCAAAATTTTTTTTCAAAATTTTTTTTCAAAATTTTTTTTCAAAATTTTTTTTCAAATTTTTTTTCATAAGGTTTTGTCAAAATTTTTTTTCAAAATTTTTTTTCAAAATTTTTTTTCAAAACTTTTTTTAAAATTTTTTTTCAAAATTTTTTTTGAAAATTTTTTTTGAAAATTTTTTTTCAAAATTTTTTTTCAAAATTTTTTTTCAAATTTTTTTTCAAAATTGTTTTTCAAAATTTTTTTTCAAAATTTTTTTTCAAAATTTTTTTTCAAAATTTTTTTTGAAAATTTTTTTTGAAAATTTTTTTTGAAAATTTTTTTTGAAAATTTTTTTTCGAAATTTTTTTTTCGAAATTTTTTTTCGAAATTTTTTTTCGAATTTTTTTTTCAAAATTTTTTTCGAAATTTTTTTTCAAAATTTTTTTTCAAAATTTTTTTTCAAAATTTTTTTTCAAAATTTTTTTTCAAATTTTTTTTTCAAAATTTTTTTTCAAAATTTTTTTTCAAATTTTTTTTTCAAATTTTTTTTTCAAAATTTTTTTTCAAAATTTTTTTTCAAAATTTTTTTTCAAAATTTTTTTTCAAAATTTTTTTTCAAAATTTTTTTTCAAAATTTTTTTTCAAATTTTTTTTTCAAAATTTTTTTTCAAAATTTTTTTTCAAAATGTTTTTTCAAATTTTTTTTCAAAATTTTTTTTCAAAATTTTTTTTCAAAATTTTTTTTCAAAATTTTTTTTCAAAATTTTTTTTCAAAATTTTTTTTCAAAATTTTTTTTCAAAATTTTTTTTCAAAATTTATTTTCAAAATTTTTTTTCGAAATTTTTTTTCAAAATTTTTTTTCAAAATTTTTTTTCAAAATTTTTTTTCAAAATTTTTTTTCAAAATTTTTTTTCAAAATTTTTTTTCAAAATTGTTTTTCAAAATTTTTTTTCAAATTTTTTTTTCAAAATTTTTTTTCAAAATTTTTTTTCAAAATTTTTTTTCAAAATTTTTTTTCAAAATGTTTTTTCAAATTTTTTTTCAAAATTTTTTGTCAAAATTTTTTTTCAAAATTTTTTTTCAAAATTTTTTTTAAAATTTTTTTTCAAAATTTTTTTTCAAAATTTTTTTTCAAAATTTTTTTTCAAAATTTTTTTTCAAATTTTTTTTCAAAATTTTTTTTCAAAATTTTTTTTCAAAATTTTTTTTCAAAATATTTTTTGAAAATTTTTTTTGAAAATTTTTTTTGAAAATTTTTTTTGAAAATTTTTTTTCGAAATTTTTTTTTCGAAATTTTTTTTCGAAATTTTTTTTCAAAATTTTTTTTCAAAATTTTTTTTTTAAATTTTTTTTCAAAATTTTTTTTTCAAATTTTTTTTTCAAAATTTTTTTTTGTAAATTTTTTTTCAAAATTTTTTTTCAAAATTTTTTTTCAAATTTTTTTTTCAAAATTTTTTTTCAAAATTTTTTTTCAAAATTTTTTTTCAAAATTTTTTTTCTAAATTTTTTTTCAAAATTTTTTTTCAAAATTTTTTTTCAAAATTTTTCTTCAAAATTTTTTTTCAAAATTGTTTTTCAAAATTTTTTTTCAAAATTTTTTTTCAAAATTTTTTTTCAAAATTTTTTTTCAAAATTTTTTTTCAAATTTTTTTTCATAAGGTTTTGTCAAAATTTTTTTTCAAAATTTTTTTTCAAAATTTTTTTTCAAAACTTTTTTTAAAATTTTTTTTCAAAATTTTTTTTGAAAATTTTTTTTGAAAATTTTTTTTCAAAATTTTTTTTCAAAATTTTTTTTCAAATTTTTTTTCAAAATTGTTTTTCAAAATTTTTTTTCAAAATTTTTTTTCAAAATTTTTTTTGAAAATTTTTTTTGAAAATTTTTTTTGAAAATTTTTTTTGAAAATTTTTTTTCGAAATTTTTTTTTCGAAATTTTTTTTCGAAATTTTTTTTCGAATTTTTTTTTCAAAATTTTTTTCGAAATTTTTTTTCAAAATTTTTTTTCAAAATTTTTTTTCAAAATTTTTTTTTAAAATTTTTTTTCAAAATTTTTTTTCAAATTTTTTTTTCAAAATTTTTTTTCAAAATTTTTTTTCAAATTTTTTTTTCAAATTTTTTTTTCAAAATTTTTTTTCAAAATTTTTTTTCAAAATTTTTTTTCAAAATTTTTTTTCAAAATTTTTTTTCAAAATTTTTTTTCAAAATTTTTTTTTCAAATTTTTTTTTCAAAATTTTTTTTCAAAATTTTTTTTCAAAATGTTTTTTCAAATTTTTTTTCAAAATTTTTTTTCAAAATTTTTTTTCAAAATTTTTTTTCAAAATTTTTTTTCAAAATTTTTTTTCAAAATTTTTTTTCAAAATTTTTTTTCAAAATTTTTTTTCAAAATTTTTTTTCAAAATTTTTTTTCAAAATTTTTTTTCAAATTTTTTTTCAAAATTTTTTTTCAAAATTTTTTTTCAAATTTTTTTTTCAAAATTTTTTTTCAAAATTTTTTTTCAAATTTTTTTTCAAAATTTTTTTTCAAAATTTTTTTTCAAATTTTTTTTTCAAAATTTTTTTTCAAAATTTTTTTTCAAAATTTTTTTTCAAAATTTTTTTTCAAAATTTTTTTTCAAAATTTTTTTTCAAAATTTTTTTTCAAAATTTATTTTCAAAATTTTTTTTCGAAATTTTTTTTCAAAATTTTTTTTCAAAATTGTTTTTCCAAATTTTTTTTCAAAATTTTTTTTCAAAATTTTTTTTCAAAATTTTTTTTCAAAATTTTTTTTCAAAATTTTTTTTCAAAATTTTTTTTCAAAATTTTTTTTCAAATTTTTTTTTCAAAATTTTTTTTCAAAATTTTTTTTCAAAATTTTTTTTCAAAATTTACTTTCAAATTTTTTTTCAAAATTTTTTTTCAAAATTTTTTTTCAAAATTTTTTTTCAAAATTTTTTTTCAAAATTTTTTTTCAAAATTTTTTTTCAAAATTTTTTTTCAAAATTTATTTTCAAAATTTTTTTTCGAAATTTTTTTTCAAAATTTTTTTTCAAAATTTTTTTTCAAAATTTTTTTTCAAAATTTTTTTTCAAAATTTTTTTTCAAAATTTTTTTTCAAAATTGTTTTTCAAAATTTTTTTTCAAATTTTTTTTTCAAAATTTTTTTTCAAAATTTTTTTTCAAAATTTTTTTTCAAAATGTTTTTTCAAATTTTTTTTCAAAATTTTTTGTCAAAATTTTTTTTCAAAATTTTTTTTCAAAATTTTTTTTAAAATTTTTTTTCAAAATTTTTTTTCAAAATTTTTTTTCAAAATTTTTTTTCAAATTTTTTTTTCAAATTTTTTTTCAAAATTTTTTTTCAAAATTTTTTTTCAAAATTTTTTTTCAAAATATTTTTTGAAAATTTTTTTTGAAAATTTTTTTTGAAAATTTTTTTTGAAAATTTTTTTTCGAAATTTTTTTTTCGAAATTTTTTTTCGAAATTTTTTTTCAAAATTATTTTTCAAAATTTTTTTTTTAAATTTTTTTTCAAAATTTTTTTTTCAAATTTTTTTTTCAAAATTTTTTTTTGTAAATTTTTTTTCAAAATTTTTTTTCAAAATTTTTTTTCAAATTTTTTTTTCAAATTTTTTTTTCAAAATTTTTTTTCAAAATTTTTTTTCAAATTTTTTTTTCAAATTTTTTTTTCAAAATTTTTTTTCAAAATTTTTTTTCAAAATTTTTTTTCAAAATTTTTTTTCAAAATTTTTTTTCAAAATTTTTTTTCAAAATTTTTTTTTCAAATTTTTTTTTCAAAATTTTTTTTCAAAATTTTTTTTCAAAATGTTTTTTCAAATTTTTTTTCAAAATTTTTTTTCAAAATTTTTTTTCAAAATTTTTTTTCAAAATTTTTTTTCAAAATTTTTTTTCAAAATTTTTTTTCAAAATTTTTTTTCAAAATTTTTTTTCAAAATTTTTTTTCAAAATTTTTTTTCAAAATTTTTTTTCAAATTTTTTTTCAAAATTTTTTTTCAAAATTTTTTTTCAAATTTTTTTTTCAAAATTTTTTTTCAAAATTTTTTTTCAAATTTTTTTTCAAAATTTTTTTTCAAAATTTTTTTTCAAATTTTTTTTTCAAAATTTTTTTTCAAAATTTTTTTTCAAAATTTTTTTTCAAAATTTTTTTTCAAAATTTTTTTTCAAAATTTTTTTTCAAAATTTTTTTTCAAAATTTATTTTCAAAATTTTTTTTCGAAATTTTTTTTCAAAATTTTTTTTCAAAATTGTTTTTCCAAATTTTTTTTCAAAATTTTTTTTCAAAATTTTTTTTCAAAATTTTTTTTCAAAATTTTTTTTCAAAATTTTTTTTCAAAATTTTTTTTCAAAATTTTTTTTCAAATTTTTTTTTCAAAATTTTTTTTCAAAATTTTTTTTCAAAATTTTTTTTCAAAATTTACTTTCAAATTTTTTTTCAAAATTTTTTTTCAAAATTTTTTTTCAAAATTTTTTTTCAAAATTTTTTTTCAAAATTTTTTTTCAAAATTTTTTTTCAAAATTTTTTTTCAAAATTTATTTTCAAAATTTTTTTTCGAAATTTTTTTTCAAAATTTTTTTTCAAAATTTTTTTTCAAAATTTTTTTTCAAAATTTTTTTTCAAAATTTTTTTTCAAAATTTTTTTTCAAAATTGTTTTTCAAAATTTTTTTTCAAATTTTTTTTCAAAATTTTTTTTCAAAATTTTTTTTCAAAATTTTTTTTCAAAATGTTTTTTCAAATTTTTTTTCAAAATTTTTTGTCAAAATTTTTTTTCAAAATTTTTTTTCAAAATTTTTTTTAAAATTTTTTTTCAAAATTTTTTTTCAAAATTTTTTTTCAAAATTTTTTTTCAAATTTTTTTTTCAAATTTTTTTTCAAAATTTTTTTTCAAAATTTTTTTTCAAAATTTTTTTTCAAAATATTTTTTGAAAATTTTTTTTGAAAATTTTTTTTGAAAATTTTTTTTGAAAATTTTTTTTCGAAATTTTTTTTTCGAAATTTTTTTTCGAAATTTTTTTTCAAAATTATTTTTCAAAATTTTTTTTTAAATTTTTTTTCAAAATTTTTTTTTCAAATTTTTTTTTCAAAATTTTTTTTTGTAAATTTTTTTTCAAAATTTTTTTTCAAAATTTTTTTTCAAATTTTTTTTTCAAAATTTTTTTTCAAAATTTTTTTTCAAAATTTTTTTTCAAAATTTTTTTTCTAAATTTTTTTTCAAAATTTTTTTTCAAAATTTTTTTTCAAAATTTTTCTTCAAAATTTTTTTTCAAAATTGTTTTTCAAAATTTTTTTTCAAAATTTTTTTTCAAAATTTTTTTTCAAAATTTTTTTTCAAAATTTTTTTTCAAATTTTTTTTCATAAGGTTTTGTCAAAATTTTTTTTCAAAATTTTTTTTCAAAATTTTTTTTCAAAACTTTTTTTAAAATTTTTTTTCAAAATTTTTTTTGAAAATTTTTTTTCAAAATTTTTTTTCAAAATTTTTTTTCAAAATTTTTTTTCAAAATTTTTTTTCAAAATTTTTTTTCAAAATTTTTTTTCAAAATTTTTTTTTAAAATTTTTTTTCAAATTTTTTTTCAAAATTTTTTTTCAAAATGTTTTTTCAAAATTTTTTTTCAAAATTTTTTTTCAAATTTTTTTTTCAAATTTTTTTTTTCAAAATTTTTTTTCAAAATTTTTTTTCAAAATTTTTTTTCAAAATTTTTTTTCAAAATTTTTTTTCAAAATTTTTTTTCAAAATTTTTTTTTCAAAATTTTTTTTCAAAATTTTTTTTCAAAATTTTTTTTCAAAATTTTTTTTTCAAATTTTTTTTTCAAAATTTTTTTTCAAAATTTTTTTTCAAAATTTTTTTTCAAAATTTTTTTCAAAATTTTTTTTCAAAATTTTTTTTCAAATTTTTTTTTTCAAATTTTTTTTTCAAATTTTTTTTTCAAAATTTTTTTTCAAAATTTTTTTTCAAAATTATTTTTCAAAATTTTTTTTCAAATTTTTTTTTCAAATTTTTTATTCAAAATTTTTTTTCAAAATTTTTTTTCAAAATTTTTTTCAAATTTCTTTTTCAAAATTTTTTTTCAAAATTTTTTTTAAATTTTTTTTCAAAATTTTTTTTCAAAATTTTTTTTCAAAATTTTTTTTCAAAATTTTTTTTTCAAAATTTTTTTTTCAAAATATTTTTTCAAAATTTTTTTTTTTTTAATTTTTTTTCAAAATTTTTTTTCAAAATTTTTTTTCAAAATTTTTTTTCAAAATTTTTTTTCAAAATTTTTTTTCAAAATTTTTTTTCAAAATTTTTTTTCAAAATTTTTTTTCAAAATTTTTTTTCAAAATTTTTTTTCAAAATTTTTTTTCAAAATTTTTTTTCAAAATTTTTTTTCAAAATTTTTTTTCAAAATTTTTTTTCAAAATTTTTTTTCAAAATTTTTTTTCAAAATTTGTTTTCAAAATTTGTATTCAAATTTTTTTTCAAAATTTTTTTTCGAAATTTTTTTTTTCGAAATTTTTTTTCGAAATTTTTTTTCAAATTTTTTTATCAAAATTTTTTTCAAAATTTTTTTTCAAAATTTTTTTTCAAAATTTTTTTTCAAAATTTTTTTTCAAAATTATTTTTCAAAATTTTTTTTCAAAATGTTTTTTCAAATTTTTTTTTCAAAATTTTTTTTCAAAATTTTTTTTCAAAATTTTTTTTCAACATTTTTTTTCAAAATTTTTTTTCAAATTTTTTTCAAAATTTTTTTTCAAAATTTTTTTTCAAAATTTTTTTTCAAAATTTTTTTTCAAAATTTTTTTTCAAAATTTTTTTTCAAAATTTTTTTTCAAAATTTTCTTTCAAAATTTTTTTTCAAAATTTTTTTTCAAAATTTTTTTTTCAAATTTTTTTTCAAAATTTTTTTTTCAAAATTTATTTTCAAAATTTTTTTTTCAAAATTTTTTTTCAAATTCTTTTTTCAAAATTTTTTTTCAAAATTTTTTTTCAAAATTTTTTTTCAAAATTTTTTTTCAAAATTTTTTTTCAAAATTTTTTTTCAAATTTTTTTTTTTTTCAAAATTTTTTTTCAAAATTTTTTTTTTAAATTTTTTTCAAAATTTTTTTTCAAAATATTTTTTCAAATTTTTTTTCAAAATTTTTTTCAAAATTTTTTTTCAAAATTTTTTTTCAAAATTTTTTTTCAAAATTTTTTTTCAAAATTTTTTTTCAAAATTTTCTTTCAAAATTTTTTTTCAAAATTTTTTTTCAAAATTTTTTTTTCAAATTTTTTTTCAAAATTTTTTTTTCAAAATTTATTTTCAAAATTTTTTTTTCAAAATTTTTTTTCAAATTCTTTTTTTAAAATTTTTTTTCAAAATTTTTTTTCAAAATTTTTTTTCAAAATTTTTTTTCAAAATTTTTTTTCAAATTTTTTTTTTTTTCAAAATTTTTTTTTAAATTTTTTTTCAAAATTTTTTTTCAAAATTTTTTTTCAAAATTTTTTTTCAAATTTTTTTTCAAAATTTTTTTTCAAAATTTTTTTTCAAAATTTTTTTTCAAAATTTTTTTTCAAAATTTTTTTTCAAAATTTTTTTTCAAAATTTTTTTTCAAAATTTTTTTTCAAATTTTTTTTTTCAAAATTTTTTTTCAAAATTTTTTTTCAAAATTTTTTTTCAAAATTTTTTTTCAAAATTTTTTTTCAAAATTTTTTTTCAAAATTTTTTTTCAAAATTTTTTTTCAAAATTTTTTTTCAAAATTTTTTTTCAAATTTTTTTTTTTTTCAAAATTTTTTTTTTAAATTTTTTTTCAAAATTTTTTTTCAAATTTTTTTTCAAAATTGTTTTTCAAAATTTTTTTTCAAAATTTTTTTTCAAAATTTTTTTTGAAAATTTTTTTTGAAAATTTTTTTTGAAAATTTTTTTTGAAAATTTTTTTTCGAAATTTTTTTTTCGAAATTTTTTTTCGAAATTTTTTTTCGAATTTTTTTTTCAAAATTTTTTTCGAAATTTTTTTTCAAAATTTTTTTTCAAAATTTTTTTTCAAAATTTTTTTTCAAATTTTTTTTTTAAAATTTTTTTTCAAAATTTTTTTCAAAATTTTTTTTCAAATTTTTTTTCAAAATTTTTTTTCAAAATTTTTTTTCAAAATTTCTTTTCAAAATTTTTTTTCAAAATTTTTTTTCAAATTTTTTTTTCAAAATTTTTTTTCAAAATTTTTTTTTCAAAATTTTTTTTCAAAATTTACTTTCAAATTTTTTTTCAAAATTTTTTTTCAAAATTTTTTTTCAAAATTTTTTTTCAAAATTTTTTTTCAAAATTTTTTTTCAAAATTTTTTTTCAAAATTTTTTTTCAAAATTTTTTTTCAAAATTTTTTTTCAAAATTTATTTTCAAAATTTTTTTTCGAAATTTTTTTTCAAAATTTTTTTTCAAAATTTTTTTTCAAAATTTTTTTTCAAAATTTTTTTTCAAAATTTTTTTTCAAAATTTTTTTTCAAAATTGTTTTTCAAAATTTTTTTTCAAATTTTTTTTTCAAAATTTTTTTTCAAAATTTTTTTTCAAAATTTTTTTTCAAAATTTTTTTTCAAAATGTTTTTTCAAATTTTTTTTCAAAATTTTTTGTCAAAATTTTTTTTCAAAATTTTTTTTCAAAATTTTTTTTAAAATTTTTTTTCAAAATTTTTTTTCAAAATTTTTTTTCAAAATTTTTTTTCAAAATTTTTTTTCAAATTTTTTTTCAAAATTTTTTTTCAAAATTTTTTTTCAAAATTTTTTTTCAAAATATTTTTTGAAAATTTTTTTTGAAAATTTTTTTTGAAAATTTTTTTTGAAAATTTTTTTTCGAAATTTTTTTTTCGAAATTTTTTTTCGAAATTTTTTTTCAAAATTTTTTTTCAAAATTTTTTTTTAAATTTTTTTTCAAAATTTTTTTTTCAAATTTTTTTTTCAAAATTTTTTTTTGTAAATTTTTTTTCAAAATTTTTTTTCAAAATTTTTTTTCAAATTTTTTTTTCAAAATTTTTTTTCAAAATTTTTTTTCAAAATTTTTTTTCTAAATTTTTTTTCAAAATTTTTTTTCAAAATTTTTTTTCAAAATTTTTCTTCAAAATTTTTTTTCAAAATTGTTTTTCAAAATTTTTTTTCAAAATTTTTTTTCAAAATTTTTTTTCAAAATTTTTTTTCAAAATTTTTTTTCAAATTTTTTTTCATAAGGTTTTGTCAAAATTTTTTTTCAAAATTTTTTTTCAAAATTTTTTTTCAAAACTTTTTTTAAAATTTTTTTTCAAAATTTTTTTTGAAAATTTTTTTTCAAAATTTTTTTTCAAAATTTTTTTTCAAAATTTTTTTTCAAATTTTTTTTCAAAATTGTTTTTCAAAATTTTTTTTCAAAATTTTTTTTCAAAATTTTTTTTGAAAATTTTTTTTGAAAATTTTTTTTGAAAATTTTTTTTGAAAATTTTTTTTCGAAATTTTTTTTTCGAAATTTTTTTTCGAAATTTTTTTTCGAATTTTTTTTTCAAAATTTTTTTCGAAATTTTTTTTCAAAATTTTTTTTCAAAATTTTTTTTCAAAATTTTTTTTCAAAATTTTTTTTCAAAATTTTTTTTCAAATTTTTTTTTCAAAATTTTTTTTCAAAATTTTTTTTCAAATTTTTTTTTCAATTTTTTTTTTTCAAAATTTTTTTTCAAAATTTTTTTTCAAAATTTTTTTTCAAAATTTTTTTTCAAAATTTTTTTTCAAAATTTTTTTCAAAATTTTTTTTCAAATTTTTTTTTCAAAATTTTTTTTCAAAATTTTTTTTCAAAATGTTTTTTCAAATTTTTTTTCAAAATTTTTTTTCAAAATTTTTTTTCAAAATTTTTTTTCAAAATTTTTTTTCAAAATTTTTTTTCAAAATTTTTTTTCAAAATTTTTTTTCAAAATTTTTTTTCAAAATTTATTTTCAAAATTTTTTTTCGAAATTTTTTTTCAAAATTTTTTTTCAAAATTTTTTTTCAAAATTTTTTTTCAAAATTTTTTTTCAAAATTTTTTTTCAAAATTTTTTTTCAAAATTGTTTTTCAAAATTTTTTTTCAAATTTTTTTTTCAAAATTTTTTTTCAAAATTTTTTTTCAAAATTTTTTTTCAAAATTTTTTTTCAAAATGTTTTTTCAAATTTTTTTTCAAAATTTTTTGTCAAAATTTTTTTTCAAAATTTTTTTTCAAAATTTTTTTTAAAATTTTTTTTCAAAATTTTTTTTCAAAATTTTTTTTCAAAATTTTTTTTCAAAATTTTTTTTCAAATTTTTTTTCAAAATTTTTTTTCAAAATTTTTTTTCAAAATTTTTTTTCAAAATTTTTTTTCAAAATTTTTTTTCAAAATATTTTTTGAAAATTTTTTTTGAAAATTTTTTTTGAAAATTTTTTTTGAAAATTTTTTTTCGAAATTTTTTTTTCGAAATTTTTTTTCGAAATTTTTTTTCAAAATTTTTTTTCAAAATTTTTTTTTTAAATTTTTTTTCAAAATTTTTTTTTCAAATTTTTTTTTCAAAATTTTTTTTTGTAAATTTTTTTTCAAAATTTTTTTTCAAAATTTTTTTTCAAATTTTTTTTTCAAAATTTTTTTTCAAAATTTTTTTTCAAAATTTTTTTTCAAAATTTTTTTTCTAAATTTTTTTTCAAAATTTTTTTTCAAAATTTTTTTTCAAAATTTTTCTTCAAAATTTTTTTTCAAAATTGTTTTTCAAAATTTTTTTTCAAAATTTTTTTTCAAAATTTTTTTTCAAAATTTTTTTTCAAAATTTTTTTTCAAATTTTTTTTCATAAGGTTTTGTCAAAATTTTTTTTCAAAATTTTTTTTCAAAATTTTTTTTCAAAACTTTTTTTAAAATTTTTTTTCAAAATTTTTTTTGAAAATTTTTTTTGAAAATTTTTTTTCAAAATTTTTTTTCAAAATTTTTTTTCAAATTTTTTTTCAAAATTGTTTTTCAAAATTTTTTTTCAAAATTTTTTTTCAAAATTTTTTTTGAAAATTTTTTTTGAAAATTTTTTTTGAAAATTTTTTTTGAAAATTTTTTTTCGAAATTTTTTTTTCGAAATTTTTTTTCGAAATTTTTTTTCGAATTTTTTTTTCAAAATTTTTTTCGAAATTTTTTTTCAAAATTTTTTTTCAAAATTTTTTTTCAAAATTTTTTTTCAAAATTTTTTTTCAAAATTTTTTTTCAAATTTTTTTTTCAAAATTTTTTTTCAAAATTTTTTTTCAAATTTTTTTTTCAAATTTTTTTTTCAAAATTTTTTTTCAAAATTTTTTTTCAAAATTTTTTTTCAAAATTTTTTTTCAAAATTTTTTTTCAAAATTTTTTTTCAAAATTTTTTTTCAAATTTTTTTTTCAAAATTTTTTTTCAAAATTTTTTTTCAAAATGTTTTTTCAAATTTTTTTTCAAAATTTTTTTTCAAAATTTTTTTTCAAAATTTTTTTTCAAAATTTTTTTTCAAAATTTTTTTTCAAAATTTTTTTTCAAAATTTTTTTTCAAAATTTTTTTTCAAAATTTTTTTTCAAAATTTTTTTTCAAAATTTTTTTTCAAATTTTTTTTCAAAATTTTTTTTCAAAATTTTTTTTCAAATTTTTTTTTCAAAATTTTTTTTCAAAATTTTTTTTCAAATTTTTTTTCAAAATTTTTTTTCAAAATTTTTTTTCAAATTTTTTTTTCAAAATTTTTTTTCAAAATTTTTTTTCAAAATTTTTTTTCAAAATTTTTTTTCAAAATTTATTTTCAAAATTTTTTTTCGAAATTTTTTTTCAAAATTTTTTTTCAAAATTTTTTTTCAAAATTGTTTTTCCAAATTTTTTTTCAAAATTTTTTTTCAAAATTTTTTTTCAAAATTTTTTTTCAAAATTTTTTTTCAAAATTTTTTTTCAAAATTTTTTTTCAAAATTTTTTTTCAAATTTTTTTTTCAAAATTTTTTTTCAAAATTTTTTTTCAAAATTTTTTTTCAAAATTTACTTTCAAATTTTTTTTCAAAATTTTTTTTCAAAATTTTTTTTCAAAATTTTTTTTCAAAATTTTTTTTCAAAATTTTTTTTCAAAATTTTTTTTCAAAATTTTTTTTCAAAATTTATTTTCAAAATTTTTTTTCGAAATTTTTTTTCAAAATTTTTTTTCAAAATTTTTTTTCAAAATTTTTTTTCAAAATTTTTTTTCAAAATTTTTTTTCAAAATTTTTTTTCAAAATTGTTTTTCAAAATTTTTTTTCAAATTTTTTTTTCAAAATTTTTTTTCAAAATTTTTTTTCAAAATTTTTTTTCAAAATGTTTTTTCAAATTTTTTTTCAAAATTTTTTGTCAAAATTTTTTTTCAAAATTTTTTTTCAAAATTTTTTTTAAAATTTTTTTTCAAAATTTTTTTTCAAAATTTTTTTTCAAAATTTTTTTTCAAATTTTTTTTTCAAATTTTTTTTCAAAATTTTTTTTCAAAATTTTTTTTCAAAATTTTTTTTCAAAATATTTTTTGAAAATTTTTTTTGAAAATTTTTTTTGAAAATTTTTTTTGAAAATTTTTTTTCGAAATTTTTTTTTCGAAATTTTTTTTCGAAATTTTTTTTCAAAATTTTTTTTCAAAATTTTTTTTTTAAATTTTTTTTCAAAATTTTTTTTTCAAATTTTTTTTTCAAAATTTTTTTTTGTAAATTTTTTTTCAAAATTTTTTTTCAAAATTTTTTTTCAAATTTTTTTTTCAAAATTTTTTTTCAAAATTTTTTTTCAAAATTTTTTTTCAAAATTTTTTTTCTAAATTTTTTTTCAAAATTTTTTTTCAAAATTTTTTTTCAAAATTTTTCTTCAAAATTTTTTTTCAAAATTGTTTTTCAAAATTTTTTTTCAAAATTTTTTTTCAAAATTTTTTTTCAAAATTTTTTTTCAAAATTTTTTTTCAAATTTTTTTTCGTAAGGTTTTGTCAAAATTTTTTTTCAAAATTTTTTTTCAAAATTTTTTTTCAAAACTTTTTTTAAAATTTTTTTTCAAAATTTTTTTTGAAAATTTTTTTTCAAAATTTTTTTTCAAAATTTTTTTTCAAAATTTTTTTTCAAATTTTTTTTCAAAATTGTTTTTCAAAATTTTTTTTCAAAATTTTTTTTCAAAATTTTTTTTGAAAATTTTTTTTGAAAATTTTTTTTGAAAATTTTTTTTGAAAATTTTTTTTCGAAATTTTTTTTTCGAAATTTTTTTTCGAAATTTTTTTTCGAATTTTTTTTTCAAAATTTTTTTCGAAATTTTTTTTCAAAATTTTTTTTCAAAATTTTTTTTCAAAATTTTTTTTCAAAATTTTTTTTCAAATTTTTTTTTCAAATTTTTTTTTCAAAATTTTTTTTCAAAATTTTTTTTCAAAATTTTTTTTGAAAATTTATTTTGAAAATTTTTTTTGAAAATTTTTTTTCAAAATTTTTTTTCAAAATTTTTTTTCAAAATTTTTTTTCAAAATTTTTTTTCAAAATTTTTTTTAAATTTTTTTTCAAAACTTTTTTTCAAAATTTTTTTTCAAATTTTTTTTTCAAAATTTTTTTTCAAAATTTTTTTTCAAAATTTTTTTTCAAAATTTTTTTTCAAAATTTTTTTTCAAAATTTTTTTTCAAAATTTTTTTTCAAAATTTTTTTTCAAATTTTTTTTTCAAAATTTTTTTTCAAAATTTTTTTTTTAAATTTTTTTTCAAAATTTTTTTTTCAAATTTTTTTTTCAAAATTTTTTTTGTAAATTTTTTTTCAAAATTTTTTTTCAAAATTTTTTTTCAAAATTTTTTTTCAAAATTTTTTTTCAAAATTTTTTTTCAAAATTTTTTTTCAAAATTTTTTTTCGAAATTTTTTTTCGAAATTTTTTTTCAAAATTTTTTTTCAAAATTTTTTTTCAAAATTTTTTTTCAAAATTTTTTTTCAAAATTGTTTTTCAAAATTTTTTTTCAAAATTTTTTTTCAAAATTTTTTTTCAAAATTTTTTTTCAAAATTTTTTTCAAATTTTTTTTCATAAGGTTTTGTCAAAATTTTTTTTCAAAAGTTTTTTTCAAAATTTTTTTTCAAAATTTTTTTTAAAATTTTTTTTCAAAATTTTTTTTCAAAATTTTTTTTCAAAATTTTTTTTCAAAATTTTTTTTCAAAATTTTTTTTCAAATTTTTTTTCAAAATTGTTTTTCAAAATTTTTTTTCAAAATTTTTTTTCAAAATTTTTTTTGAAAATTTTTTTTGAAAATTTTTTTTGAAAATTTTTTTTCGAAATTCTTTTTTCGAAATTTTTTTTCGAAATTTTTTTTCGAATTTTTTTTTCAAAATTTTTTTCGAAATTTTTTTTCAAAATTTTTTTTTCAAAATTTTTTTTCAAAATTTTTTTTCAAAATTTTTTTTCAAAATTTTTTTTCAAATTTTTTTTTCAAAATTTTTTTTCAAAATTTTTTTTCAATTTTTTTTTCAAATTTTTTTTTTCAAAATTTTTTTTCAAAATTTTTTTTCAAATTTTTTTTTTCAAAATTTTTTTTCAAAATTTTTTTTCAAATTTTTTTTTCAAAATTTTTTTTCAAAATTTTTTTTCAAAATTTTTTTTCAAATTTTTTTTCAAAATTTTTTTTCAAAATTTTTTTTCAAAATTTTTTTTCAAAATTTTTTTTCAAAATTTTTTTTCAAAATTTTTTTCAAAATTTTTTTCAAAATTTTTTTTCAAAATTTTTTTTCAAAATTTTTTTTCAAATTTTTTTTCAAAATTTTTTTTCAAAATTTTTTTTCAAAATTTTTTTTCAAAATTTTTTTTCAAAATTTTTTTTCAAAATTTTTTTTCAAAATTTTTTTTCAAAATTTTTTTTCAAAATTTTTTTTCAAAATTTTTTTTCAAAATTTTTTTTCAAAATTTTTTTTCAAAATTTTTTTTCAAAATTTATTTTCAAAATTTTTTTTCGAAATTTTTTTTCAAATTTTTTTTTCAAAATGTTTTTTCAAAATTTTTTTTCAAAATTTTTTTTTCAAAATTTTTTTTCAAAATTGTTTTTCAAAATTTTTTTTCAAATTTTTTTTTCAAAATTTTTTTTCAAAATTTTTTTTCAAAATTTTTTTTCAAAATTTTTTTTCAAAATTTTTTTTCAAAATTTTTTTTCAAAATTTTTTTTCAAATTTTTTTCAAAATTTTTTGTCAAAATTTTTTTTCAAAATTTTTTTTCAAAATTTTTTTTCAAAATTTTTTTTAAAATTTTTTTTCAAAATTTTTTTCAAAATTTTTTTTCAAAATTTTTTTTCAAAATTTTTTTTCAAATTTTTTTTCAAAATTTTTTTTCAAAATTTTTTTCAAAATTTTTTTTCAAATTTTTTTTTGAAAATTTTTTTTGAAAATTTTTTTTGAAAATTTTTTTTGAAAATTTTTTTTCGAAATTTTTTTTTCGAAATTTTTTTTCGAAATTTTTTTTCAAAATTTTTTTTCAAAATTTTTTTTTTAAATTTTTTTTCAAAATTTTTTTTTCAAATTTTTTTTTCAAAATTTTTTTTTGTAAATTTTTTTTCAAAATTTTTTTTCAAAATTTTTTTTCAAAATTTTTTTTCAAAATTTTTTTTCAAAATTTTTTTTCAAAATTTTTTTTCAAAATTTTTTTTCGAAATTTTTTTTCAAAATTTTTTTTCAAAATTTTTTTTCAAAATTTTTCTTCAAAATATTTTTTCAAAATTGTTTTTCAAAATTTTTTTTCAAAATTTTTTTCAAAATTTTTTTTCAAAATTTTTTTCAAAATTTTTTTTCCAATTTTTTTTCATAAGGTTTTGTCAAAATTTTTTTTCAAAACTTTTTTTAAAATTTTTTTTCAAAATTTTTTTTCAAAATTTTTTTTTCAAAATTTTTTTCAAATTTTTTTTCAAAATTTTTTTTCAAATTTTTTTTCAAAATTGTTTTTCAAAATTTTTTTTTCAAAATTTTTTTTCAAAATTTTTTTGAAAATTTTTTTTGAAAATTTTTTTTGAAAATTTTTTTGAAAATTTTTTTGAAATTTTTTTTCGAAATTTTTTTTCGAAATTTTTTTCGAAATTTTTTTCGAATTTTTTTTTCAAAATTTTTTTCGAAATTTTTTTTCAAAATTTTTTTCAAAATTTTTTTTCAAAATTTTTTTCAAAATTTTTTTCAAAATTTTTTTTCAAATTTTTTCAAATTTTTTTTCAAAATTTTTTTTCAAAATTTTTTTTCAAATTTTTTTTTCAAATTTTTTTTCAAAATTTTTTTTCAAAATTTTTTTTCAAAATTTTTTTTCAAAATTTTTTTTCAAAATTTTTTTTCAAATTTTTTTTCAAAATTTTTTTTCAAATTTTTTTTTCAAAATTTTTTTAAAAATTTTTTTTCAAAATTTTTTTTCAAAATTGTTTTTCAAAATTTTTTTTCAAAATTTTTTTCAAATTTTTTTTCAAAATTTTTTTTCAAAATTTTTTTTCAAAATTTTTTTTCAAAATTTTTTTTCAAAATTTTTTTCAAAATTTTTTTTCAAAATTTTTTTCAAAATTTTTTTCAAAATTTTTTTCAAAATTTTTTTTCAAAATTTTTTTTCAAAATTTATTTTCAAAATTTTTTTTCGAAATTTTTTTCGAAATTTTTTTTCAAAATTTTTTTTCAAATTTTTTTTCAAAATTTTTTTTCAAAATTTTTTTTCAAAATGTTTTTTCAAAATTTTTTTTCAAAATTTTTTTTCAAATTTTTTTCAAAATTTTTTTTCAAATTTTTTTCAAAATTTTTTGTCAAAATTTTTTTCAAAATTTTTTTTCAAAATTTTTTTTCAAAATTTTTTTTAAAATTTTTTTTCAAAATTTTTTTTCAAAATTATTTTTCAAAATTTTTTTTCAAAATTTTTTTTTCAAAATTTTTTTTCAAAATTTTTTTCAAAATTTTTTTCAAAATTTTTTTTCAAAATTTTTTTTCAAATTTTTTTTTCAAAATTTTTTTCAAAATTTTTTTTCAAAATTTTTTTTCAAAATTTTTTTTCAAATTTTTTTCAAAATTTTTTTCAAAATTTTTTTCAAATTTTTTTCAAAATTTTTTTCAAAATTTTTTTTCAAAATTTTTTTTATTATTTTTTTTCAAAATTTTTTTTCAAAATTGTTTTTTAAATTTTTTTTCAAATTTTTTTTTCAAAATTTTTTTTCAAAATTTTTTTTTTTAAATTTTTTTTCAAAATTTTTTTTCAAAATTTTTTTTCAAAATTTTTTTTCAAAATTTTTTTTTTAATTTTTTTTCAAAACTTTTTTTCAAAATTTTTTTTCAAATTTTTTTTTCAAAATTTTTTTTCAAACTTTTTTTCAAAATTTTTTTTCAAAATTTTTTTTCAAAATTTTTTTTCAAAATTTTTTTTCAAAATTTTTTTTCAAAATTTTTTTTCAAAATTTTTTTTCAAAATTTTTTTTCAAAATTTTTTTTCAAAATTTTTTTTTTAAATTTTTTTTCAAATTTTTTTTTTCAAATTTTTTTTTCAAAATTTTTTTTTGTAAATTTTTTTTCAAAATTTTTTTTCAAAATTTTTTTTCAAAATTTTTTTTCAAAATTTTTTTTCAAAATTTTTTTTCGAAATTTTTTTTCAAAATTTTTTTTCAAAATTTTTTTTCAAAATTTTTTTTCAAAATTTTTTTTCAAAATTGTTTTTCAAAATTTTTTTTCAAAATTTTTTTTCAAAATTTTTTTTCAAAATTTTTTTTCAAAATTTTTTTTCAAATTTTTTTTCATAAGGTTTTGTCAAAATTTTTTGTCAAAATTTTTTTTCAAAAGTTTTTTTTCAAAATTTTTTTTCAAAATTTTTTTTAAAATTTTTTTTCAAAATTTTTTTTCAAAATTTTTTTTCAAAATTTTTTTTCAAAATTTTTTTTCAAAATTTTTTTTCAAATTTTTTTTCAAAATTGTTTTTCAAAATTTTTTTTCAAAATTTTTTTTCAAAATTTTTTTTGAAAATTTTTTTTGAAAATTTTTTTTGAAAATTTTTTTTGAAAATTTTTTTTCGAAATTCTTTTTTCGAAATTTTTTTTCGAAATTTTTTTTCGAATTTTTTTTTCAAAATTTTTTTCGAAATTTTTTTTCAAAATTTTTTTTCAAAATTTTTTTTCAAAATTTTTTTTTATTATTTTTTTTCAAAATTTTTTTTCAAAATTGTTTTTTAAATTTTTTTTCAAAATTTTTTTTTCAAAATTTTTTTTCAAAATTTTTTTTTTTTAAATTTTTTTTCAAAATTTTTTTATCAAAATTTTTTTTCAAAATTTTTTTTCTAAATTTTTTTTCAAAATTTTTTTTCAAAATTTTTTTTCAAAATTTTTTTTCAAAATTTTTTTTCAAAATTTTTTATCAAAATTTTTTTTCAAATTTTTTTTTCAAAATTTTTTTTCAAATTTTTTTTCAAAATTTTTTTCAAAATTTTTTTTCAAAATTTTTTTTCAAAATTTTTTTTTTAATTTTTTTTCAAAACGTTTTTTCAAAATTTTTTTTCAAAATTTTTTTTCAAATGTTTTTTCAAAATTTTTTTTTTAAATTTTTTTTCAAAATTTTTTTTCAAAATTTTTTTTCAAAATTTTTTTTCAAAATTTTTTTTCGAAATTTTTTTTCGAACTTTTTTTCGAAATTTTTTTTCGAAATTTTTTTTCGAAATTTTTTTTCGAAATTCTTTTTCAAAATTTTTTTTCAAAATTTTTTTTCAAAATTTTCTTTCAAATTTTTTTTTCAAAATTTTTTTTCAAAATTGTTTTTCAAAATTTTTTTTCAAAATTTTTTTTCAAAATTTTTTTTCAAAATGTTTTTTCAAATTTTTTTTTTAAAAATTTTTTTCAAAATTTTTTTTCAAAATTTTTTTTCAACATTTTTTTTCAAAATTTTTTTTCAAATTTTTTTCAAAATTTTTTTTCAAAATTTTTTTTCAAAATTTTTTTTCAAAATTTTTTTTCAAAATTTTTTTTCAAAATTTTTTTTCAAAATTTTTTTTCAAAATTTTCTTTCAAAATTTTTTTTCAAAATTTTTTTTCAAAATTTTTTTTTTCAATTTTTTTTTCAAAATTTTTTTTTCAAAATTTATTTTCAAAATTTTTTTTTCAAAATTTTTTTTCAAATTCTTTTTTCAAAATTTTTTTTCAAAATTTTTTTTCAAAATTTTTTTTCAAAATTTTTTTTCAAAATTTTTTTTCAAAATTTTTTTTCAAAATTTTTTTTCAAATTTTTTTTTTTTTTCAAAATTTTTTTTCAAAATTTTTTTTTTAAATTTTTTTTCAAAATTTTTTTTCAAAATTTTTTTTCAAAATTTTTTTTCAAATTTTTTTTCAAAATTTTTTTTCAAAATTTTTTTTCAAAATTTTTTTTCAAAATTTTTTTTCAAAATTTTTTTTCAAAATTTTTTTTCAAAATTTTTTTTCAAAATTTTTTTTCAAAATTTTTTTTCAAATTTTTTTTTCAAAATTTTTTTTCAAAATTTTTTTTCAAAATTTTTTTTCAAAATTTTTTTTCAAAATTTTTTTTCAAAATTTTTTTTCAAAATTTTTTTCTAAAATTTTTTTTCAAAATTTTTTTTCAAAATTTTTTTTCAAAATTTTTTTTCAAATTTTTTTTTCAAAATTTTTTTTCAAAATTTTTTTAAAAATTTTTTTTCAAAATTTTTTTTCATTTTTTTTTTCAAAATTTTTTTTCAAAATATTTTTTCAAAATTTTTTTTTCAAAATTTTTTTTCAAAATTTTTTTTCAAATTTTTTTTTTAACTTTTTTTTTCAAAATTTTTTTTCAAAATTTTTTTTCAAAATTTTTTTTCAAAATTTTTTTTCAAAATTTTTTTTCAAATTTTTTTTTCAAAATTTTTTTTTAAAATTTTTTTTCAAATTTTTTTTTCAAAATTTTTTTTCAAAATGTTTTTTCAAAATTTTTTTTCAAAATTTTTTTTCAAATTTTTTTTTCAAAATTTTTTTTTCAAAATTTTTTTTCAAAATTTTTTTTCAAAATTTTTTTTCTAAATTTTTTTTCAAAATTTTTTTTCAAAATTTTTTTTCAAAATTTTTCTTCAAAATTTTTTTTCAAAATTGTTTTTCAAAATTTTTTTTCAAAATTTTTTTTCAAAATTTTTTTTCAAAATTTTTTTTCAAAATTTTTTTTCAAATTTTTTTTCATAAGGTTTTGTCAAAATTTTTTTTCAAAATTTTTTTTCAAAATTTTTTTTCAAAACTTTTTTTAAAATTTTTTTTCAAAATTTTTTTTGAAAATTTTTTTTCAAAATTTTTTTTCAAAATTTTTTTTCAAAATTTTTTTTCAAATTTTTTTTCAAAATTGTTTTTCAAAATTTTTTTTCAAAATTTTTTTTCAAAATTTTTTTTGAAAATTTTTTTTGAAAATTTTTTTTGAAAATTTTTTTTGAAAATTTTTTTTCGAAATTTTTTTTTCGAAATTTTTTTTCGAAATTTTTTTTCGAATTTTTTTTTCAAAATTTTTTTCGAAATTTTTTTTCAAAATTTTTTTTCAAAATTTTTTTTCAAAATTTTTTTTCAAAATTTTTTTTCAAATTTTTTTTTCAAATTTTTTTTTCAAAATTTTTTTTTAAAATTTTTTTTCAAAATTTTTTTTGAAAATTTATTTTGAAAATTTTTTTTGAAAATTTTTTTTCAAAATTTTTTTTCAAAATTTTTTTTCAAAATTTTTTTTCAAAATTTTTTTTCAAAATTTTTTTTTAATTTTTTTTCAAAACTTTTTTTCAAAATTTTTTTTCAAATTTTTTTTTCAAAATTTTTTTTCAAAATTTTTTTTCAAAATTTTTTTTCAAAATTTTTTTTCAAAATTTTTTTTCAAAATTTTTTTTCAAAATTTTTTTTCAAAATTTTTTTTCAAATTTTTTTTTCAAATTTTTTTTTCAAAATTTTTTTTCAAAATTTTTTTTTTAAATTTTTTTTCAAAATTTTTTTTTCAAATTTTTTTTTCAAAATTTTTTTTGTAAATTTTTTTTCAAAATTTTTTTTCAAAATTTTTTTTCAAAATTTTTTTTCAAAATTTTTTTTCAAAATTTTTTTTCAAAATTTTTTTTCGAAATTTTTTTTCGAAATTTTTTTTCAAAATTTTTTTTCAAAATTTTTTTTCAAAATTTTTTTTCAAAATTTTTTTTCAAAATTGTTTTTCAAAATTTTTTTTCAAAATTTTTTTTCAAAATTTTTTTTCAAAATTTTTTTTCAAAATTTTTTTTCAAATTTTTTTTCATAAGGTTTTGTCAAAATTTTTTTTCAAAAGTTTTTTTTCAAAATTTTTTTTCAAAATTTTTTTTAAAATTTTTTTTCAAAATTTTTTTTCAAAATTTTTTTTCAAATTTTTTTTTCAAAATTTTTTTTCAAAATTTTTTTTCAAATTTTTTTTCAAAATTGTTTTTCAAAATTTTTTTTCAAAATTTTTTTTCAAAATTTTTTTTGAAAATTTTTTTTGAAAATTTTTTTTGAAAATTTTTTTTCGAAATTCTTTTTTCGAAATTTTTTTTCGAAATTTTTTTTCGAATTTTTTTTTCAAAATTTTTTTCGAAATTTTTTTTCAAAATTTTTTTTCAAAATTTTTTTTCAAAATTTTTTTTCAAAATTTTTTTTCAAATTTTTTTTTCAAAATTTTTTTTCAAAATTTTTTTTCAATTTTTTTTTTCAAATTTTTTTTTTCAAAATTTTTTTTCAAAATTTTTTTTCAAATTTTTTTTTCAAAATTTTTTTTCAAAATTTTTTTTCAAATTTTTTTTTCAAAATTTTTTTTCAAAATTTTTTTTCAAAATTTTTTTTCAAATTTTTTTTCAAAATTTTTTTTCAAAATTTTTTTTCAAAATTTTTTTTCAAAATTTTTTTTCAAAATTTTTTTTCAAAATTTTTTTTCAAAATTTTTTTTCAAAATTTTTTTTCAAAATTTTTTTTCAAAATTTTTTTTCAAATTTTTTTTCAAAATTTTTTTTCAAAATTTTTTTTCAAAATTTTTTTTCAAAATTTTTTTTCAAAATTTTTTTTCAAAATTTTTTTTCAAAATTTTTTTTCAAAATTTTTTTTCAAAATTTTTTTTCAAAATTTTTTTTCAAAATTTTTTTTCAAAATTTTTTTTCAAAATTTTTTTTCAAAATTTATTTTCAAAATTTTTTTTCGAAATTTTTTTTCAAATTTTTTTTTCAAAATGTTTTTTCAAAATTTTTTTTCAAAATTTTTTTTCAAAATTGTTTTTCAAAATTTTTTTTCAAATTTTTTTTTCAAAATTTTTTTTCAAAATTTTTTTTCAAAATTTTTTTTCAAAATTTTTTTTCAAAATTTTTTTTCAAAATTTTTTTTCAAAATTTTTTTTCAAATTTTTTTCAAAATTTTTTGTCAAAATTTTTTTTCAAAATTTTTTTTCAAAATTTTTTTTCAAAATTTTTTTTAAAATTTTTTTTCAAAATTTTTTTTCAAAATTTTTTTTCAAAATTTTTTTTCAAAATTTTTTTTCAAATTTTTTTTCAAAATTTTTTTTCAAAATTTTTTTTCAAAATTTTTTTTCAAATTTTTTTTTGAAAATTTTTTTTGAAAATTTTTTTTGAAAATTTTTTTTGAAAATTTTTTTTCGAAATTTTTTTTTCGAAATTTTTTTTCGAAATTTTTTTTCAAAATTTTTTTTCAAAATTTTTTTTTTAAATTTTTTTTCAAAATTTTTTTTTCAAATTTTTTTTTCAAAATTTTTTTTTGTAAATTTTTTTTCAAAATTTTTTTTGAAAATTTTTTTTGAAAATTTTTTTTGAAAATTTTTTTTGAAAATTTTTTTTGAAAATTTTTTTTCGAAATTTTTTTTTCGAAATTTTTTTTCGAAATTTTTTTTCGAATTTTTTTTTCAAAATTTTTTTCGAAATTTTTTTTCAAAATTTTTTTTAAAAATGTTTTTTCAAAATTTTTTTTCAAAATTTTTTTTCAAAATTTTTTTTCAAAATTTTTTTTCAAATTTTTTTTTCAAAATTTTTTTTCAAAATTTTTTTTCAAATTTTTTTTTCAAATTTTTTTTTCAAAATTTTTTTTCAAAATTTTTTTTCAAAATTTTTTTTCAAAATTTTTTTTCAAATTTTTTTTTCAAAATTTTTTTTCAAAATTTTTTTTCAAAATTTTTTTTAAAAATTTTTTTTCAAAATTTTTTTTCAAAATTGTTTTTCAAAATTTTTTTTCAAAATTTTTTTTCAAATTTTTTTTCAAAATTTTTTTTCAAAATTTTTTTTCAAAATTTTTTTTCAAATTTTTTTTTCAAAATTTTTTTTCAAAATTTTTTTTCAAAATTTTTTTTCAAAATTTTTTTCAAAATTTTTTTTCAAAATTTTTTTTCAAAATTTTTTTTCAAAATTTTTTTTCAAAATTTATTTTCAAAATTTTTTTTCGAAATTTTTTTTCGAAATTTTTTTTCAAAATTTTTTTTCAAATTTTTTTTTCAAAATTTTTTTTCAAAATTTTTTTTCAAAATGTTTTTTCAAAATTTTTTTTCAAAATTTTTTTTCAAAATTTTTTTTCAAAATTTTTTTTCAAATTTTTTTTCAAAATTTTTTGTCAAAATTTTTTTTCAAAATTTTTTTTCAAAATTTTTTTTCAAAATTTTTTTTAAAATTTTTTTTCAAAATTTTTTTTCAAAATTATTTTTCAAAATTTTTTTTCAAAATTTTTTTTCAAAATTTTTTTTCAAAATTTTTTTTCAAAATTTTTTTTCAAAATTTTTTTTCAAAATTTTTTTTCAAATTTTTTTTTCAAAATTTTTTTTCAAAATTTTTTTTCAAAATTTTTTTTCAAAATTTTTTTTCAAAATTTTTTTTCAAAATTTTTTTTCAAAATTTTTTTTCAAAATTTTTTTTCAAAATTTTTTTTCAAAATTTTTTTTTATTATTTTTTTTCAAAATTTTTTTTCAAAATTGTTTTTTAAATTTTTTTTCAAAATTTTTTTTTCAAATTTTTTTTTCAAAATTTTTTTTTTTAAATTTTTTTTCAAAATTTTTTTTCAAAATTTTTTTTCAAAATTTTTTTTTTAATTTTTTTTCAAAACTTTTTTTCAAAATTTTTTTTCAAATTTTTTTTTCAAAATTTTTTTTCAAACTTTTTTTCAAAATTTTTTTTCAAAATTTTTTTTCAAAATTTTTTTTCAAAATTTTTTTTCAAAATTTTTTTTTCAAAATTTTTTTTCAAAATTTTTTTTCAAAATTTTTTTTCAAAATTTTTTTTTTAAATTTTTTTTCAAATTTTTTTTTTCAAATTTTTTTTTCAAAATTTTTTTTTGTAAATTTTTTTTCAAAATTTTTTTTCAAAATTTTTTTTCAAAATTTTTTTTCAAAATTTTTTTTCAAAATTTTTTTTCAAAATTTTTTTTCGAAATTTTTTTTCAAAATTTTTTTTCAAAATTTTTTTTCAAAATTTTTTTTCAAAATTTTTTTTCAAAATTGTTTTTCAAAATTTTTTTTCAAAATTTTTTTTCAAAATTTTTTTTCAAAATTTTTTTTCAAAATTTTTTTTCAAATTTTTTTTCATAAGGTTTTGTCAAAATTTTTTTTCAAAAGTTTTTTTTCAAAATTTTTTTTCAAAATTTTTTTTAAAATTTTTTTTCAAAATTTTTTTTCAAAATTTTTTTTCAAAATTTTTTTTCAAAATTTTTTTTCAAAATTTTTTTTCAAATTTTTTTTCAAAATTGTTTTTCAAAATTTTTTTTCAAAATTTTTTTTCAAAATTTTTTTTGAAAATGTTTTTTGAAAATTTTTTTTGAAAATTTTTTTTGAAAATTTTTTTTCGAAATTCTTTTTTCGAAATTTTTTTTCGAAATTTTTTTTCGAATTTTTTTTTCAAAATTTTTTTCGAAATTTTTTTTCAAAATTTTTTTTCAAAATTTTTTTTCAAAATTTTTTTTTATTATTTTTTTTCAAAATTTTTTTTCAAAATTGTTTTTTAAATTTTTTTTCAAAATTTTTTTTTCAAAATTTTTTTTCAAAATTTTTTTTTTTTAAATTTTTTTTCAAAATTTTTTTATCAAAATTTTTTTTCAAAATTTTTTTTCTAAATTTTTTTTCAAAATTTTTTTTCAAAATTTTTTTTCAAAATTTTTTTTCAAAATTTTTTTTCAAAATTTTTTATCAAAATTTTTTTTCAAATTTTTTTTTCAAAATTTTTTTTCAAATTTTTTTTCAAAATTTTTTTCAAAATTTTTTTTCAAAATTTTTTTTCAAAATTTTTTTTTTAATTTTTTTTCAAAACGTTTTTTCAAAATTTTTTTTCAAAATTTTTTTTCAAATGTTTTTTCAAAATTTTTTTTTTAAATTTTTTTTCAAAATTTTTTTTCAAAATTTTTTTTCAAAATTTTTTTTCAAAATTTTTTTTCGAAATTTTTTTTCGAACTTTTTTTCGAAATTTTTTTTCGAAATTTTTTTTCGAAATTTTTTTTCGAAATTCTTTTTCAAAATTTTTTTTCAAAATTTTTTTTCAAATTTTTTTTCAAAATTTTTTTTCAAAATTTTTTTTCAACATTTTTTTTCAAAATTTTTTTTCAAATTTTTTTCAAAATTTTTTTTCAAAATTTTTTTTCAAAATTTTTTTTCAAAATTTTTTTTCAAAATTTTTTTTCAAAATTTTTTTTCAAAATTTTTTTTCAAAATTTTCTTTCAAAATTTTTTTTCAAAATTTTTTTTCAAAATTTTTTTTTTCAATTTTTTTTTCAAAATTTTTTTTTCAAAATTTATTTTCAAAATTTTTTTTTCAAAATTTTTTTTCAAATTCTTTTTTCAAAATTTTTTTTCAAAATTTTTTTTCAAAATTTTTTTTCAAAATTTTTTTTCAAAATTTTTTTTCAAAATTTTTTTTCAAAATTTTTTTTCAAATTTTTTTTTTTTTTCAAAATTTTTTTTTTAAATTTTTTTTCAAAATTTTTTTTCAAAATTTTTTTTCAAAATTTTTTTTCAAATTTTTTTTCAAAATTTTTTTTCAAAATTTTTTTTCAAAATTTTTTTTCAAAATTTTTTTTCAAAATTTTTTTTCAAAATTTTTTTTCAAAATTTTTTTTCAAATTTTTTTTTCAAAATTTTTTTTCAAAATTTTTTTTCAAAATTTTTTTTCAAAATTTTTTTTCAAAATTTTTTTTCAAAATTTTTTTTCAAAATTTTTTTCTAAAATTTTTTTTCAAAATTTTTTTTCAAAATTTTTTTTCAAAATTTTTTTTCAAATTTTTTTTTCAAAATTTTTTTTCAAAATTTTTTTAAAAATTTTTTTTCAAAATTTTTTTTCAAAATTTTTTTTCATTTTTTTTTTCAAAATTTTTTTTCAAAATATTTTTTCAAAATTTTTTTTTCAAAATTTTTTTTCAAAATTTTTTTTCAAATTTTTTTTTTAACTTTTTTTTTCAAAATTTTTTTTCAAAATTTTTTTTCAAAATTTTTTTTCAAAATTTTTTTTCAAAATTTTTTTTCAAATTTTTTTTTCAAAATTTTTTTTTAAAATTTTTTTTCAAATTTTTTTTTCAAAATTTTTTTTCAAAATGTTTTTTCAAAATTTTTTTTCAAAATTTTTTTTCAAATTTTTTTTTCAAAATTTTTTTTTCAAAATTTTTTTTCAAAATTTTTTTTCAAAATTTTTTTTCAAAATTTTTTTTCAAAATTTTTTTTCAAAATTTTTTTTTCAAAATTTTTTTTCAAAATTTTTTTTCAAAATTTTTTTTCAAAATTTTTTTTTCAAATTTTTTTTTCAAAATTTTTTTTCAAAATTTTTTTTCAAAATTTTTTTTCAAAATTTTTTTCAAAATTTTTTTTCAAAATTTTTTTTCAAATTTTTTTTTTCAAATTTTTTTTTCAAATTTTTTTTTCAAAATTTTTTTTCAAAATTTTTTTTCAAAATTGTTTTTCAAAATTTTTTTTCAAAATTTTTTTTCAAAATTTTTTTTCAAAATTTTTTTTCAAAATTTTTTTTCAAATTTTTTTTCATAAGGTTTTGTCAAAATTTTTTTTCAAAAGTTTTTTTTCAAAATTTTTTTTCAAAATTTTTTTTAAAATTTTTTTTCAAAATTTTTTTTCAAAATTTTTTTTCAAATTTTTTTTTCAAAATTTTTTTTCAAAATTTTTTTTCAAATTTTTTTTCAAAATTGTTTTTCAAAATTTTTTTTCAAAATTTTTTTTCAAAATTTTTTTTGAAAATTTTTTTTGAAAATTTTTTTTGAAAATTTTTTTTCGAAATTCTTTTTTCGAAATTTTTTTTCGAAATTTTTTTTCGAATTTTTTTTTCAAAATTTTTTTCGAAATTTTTTTTCAAAATTTTTTTTCAAAATTTTTTTTCCAAATTTTTTTTCAAAATTTTTTTTCAAATTTTTTTTTCAAAATTTTTTTTCAAAATTTTTTTTCAATTTTTTTTTTCAAATTTTTTTTTTCAAAATTTTTTTTCAAAATTTTTTTTCAAATTTTTTTTTCAAAATTTTTTTTCAAAATTTTTTTTCAAATTTTTTTTTCAAAATTTTTTTTCAAAATTTTTTTTCAAAATTTTTTTTCAAATTTTTTTTCAAAATTTTTTTTCAAAATTTTTTTTCAAAATTTTTTTTCAAAATTTTTTTTCAAAATTTTTTTTCAAAATTTTTTTTCAAAATTTTTTTTCAAAATTTTTTTTCAAAATTTTTTTTCAAAATTTTTTTTCAAATTTTTTTTCAAAATTTTTTTTCAAAATTTTTTTTCAAAATTTTTTTTCAAAATTTTTTTTCAAAATTTTTTTTCAAAATTTTTTTTCAAAATTTTTTTTCAAAATTTTTTTTCAAAATTTTTTTTCAAAATTTTTTTTCAAAATTTTTTTTCAAAATTTTTTTTCAAAATTTTTTTTCAAAATTTATTTTCAAAATTTTTTTTCGAAATTTTTTTTCAAATTTTTTTTTCAAAATGTTTTTTCAAAATTTTTTTTCAAAATTTTTTTTCAAAATTTTTTTTCAAAATTGTTTTTCAAAATTTTTTTTCAAATTTTTTTTTCAAAATTTTTTTTCAAAATTTTTTTTCAAAATTTTTTTTCAAAATTTTTTTTCAAAATTTTTTTTCAAAATTTTTTTTCAAAATTTTTTTTCAAATTTTTTTCAAAATTTTTTGTCAAAATTTTTTTTCAAAATTTTTTTTCAAAATTTTTTTTCAAAATTTTTTTTAAAATTTTTTTTCAAAATTTTTTTTCAAAATTTTTTTTCAAAATTTTTTTTCAAAATTTTTTTTCAAATTTTTTTTCAAAATTTTTTTTCAAAATTTTTTTTCAAAATTTTTTTTCAAATTTTTTTTTGAAAATTTTTTTTGAAAATTTTTTTTGAAAATTTTTTTTGAAAATTTTTTTTCGAAATTTTTTTTTCGAAATTTTTTTTCGAAATTTTTTTTCAAAATTTTTTTTCAAAATTTTTTTTTTAAATTTTTTTTCAAAATTTTTTTTTCAAATTTTTTTTTCAAAATTTTTTTTTGTAAATTTTTTTTCAAAATTTTTTTTGAAAATTTTTTTTGAAAATTTTTTTTGAAAATTTTTTTTGAAAATTTTTTTTGAAAATTTTTTTTCGAAATTTTTTTTTCGAAATTTTTTTTCGAAATTTTTTTTCGAATTTTTTTTTCAAAATTTTTTTCGAAATTTTTTTTCAAAATTTTTTTTAAAAATGTTTTTTCAAAATTTTTTTTCAAAATTTTTTTTCAAAATTTTTTTTCAAAATTTTTTTTCAAATTTTTTTTTCAAAATTTTTTTTCAAAATTTTTTTTCAAATTTTTTTTTCAAATTTTTTTTTCAAAATTTTTTTTCAAAATTTTTTTTCAAAATTTTTTTTCAAAATTTTTTTTCAAATTTTTTTTTCAAAATTTTTTTTCAAAATTTTTTTTCAAAATTTTTTTTAAAAATTTTTTTTCAAAATTTTTTTTCAAAATTGTTTTTCAAAATTTTTTTTCAAAATTTTTTTTCAAATTTTTTTTCAAAATTTTTTTTCAAAATTTTTTTTCAAAATTTTTTTTCAAAATTTTTTTTCAAAATTTTTTTTCAAAATTTTTTTTCAAAATTTTTTTTCAAAATTTTTTTTCAAAATTTTTTTTCAAAATTTTTTTTCAAAATTTTTTTTCAAAATTTTTTTTCAAAATTTATTTTCAAAATTTTTTTTCGAAATTTTTTTTCGAAATTTTTTTTCAAAATTTTTTTTCAAATTTTTTTTTCAAAATTTTTTTTCAAAATTTTTTTTCAAAATGTTTTTTCAAAATTTTTTTTCAAAATTTTTTTTCAAAATTTTTTTTCAAAATTTTTTTTCAAATTTTTTTTCAAAATTTTTTGTCAAAATTTTTTTTCAAAATTTTTTTTCAAAATTTTTTTTCAAAATTTTTTTTAAAATTTTTTTTCAAAATTTTTTTTCAAAATTATTTTTCAAAATTTTTTTTCAAAATTTTTTTTCAAAATTTTTTTTCAAAATTTTTTTTCAAAATTTTTTTTCAAAATTTTTTTTCAAAATTTTTTTTCAAATTTTTTTTTCAAAATTTTTTTTCAAAATTTTTTTTCAAAATTTTTTTTCAAAATTTTTTTTCAAAATTTTTTTTCAAAATTTTTTTTCAAAATTTTTTTTCAAAATTTTTTTTCAAAATTTTTTTTCAAAATTTTTTTTTATTATTTTTTTTCAAAATTTTTTTTCAAAATTGTTTTTTAAATTTTTTTTCAAAATTTTTTTTTCAAATTTTTTTTTCAAAATTTTTTTTTTTAAATTTTTTTTCAAAATTTTTTTTCAAAATTTTTTTTCAAAATTTTTTTTTTAATTTTTTTTCAAAACTTTTTTTCAAAATTTTTTTTCAAATTTTTTTTTCAAAATTTTTTTCAAACTTTTTTTCAAAATTTTTTTTCAAAATTTTTTTTCAAAATTTTTTTTCAAAATTTTTTTTCAAAATTTTTTTTTCAAAATTTTTTTTCAAAATTTTTTTTCAAAATTTTTTTTCAAAATTTTTTTTTTAAATTTTTTTTCAAATTTTTTTTTTCAAATTTTTTTTTCAAAATTTTTTTTTGTAAATTTTTTTTCAAAATTTTTTTTCAAAATTTTTTTTCAAAATTTTTTTTCAAAATTTTTTTTCAAAATTTTTTTTCAAAATTTTTTTTCGAAATTTTTTTTCAAAATTTTTTTTCAAAATTTTTTTTCAAAATTTTTTTTCAAAATTTTTTTTCAAAATTGTTTTTCAAAATTTTTTTTCAAAATTTTTTTTCAAAATTTTTTTTCAAAATTTTTTTTCAAAATTTTTTTTCAAATTTTTTTTCATAAGGTTTTGTCAAAATTTTTTTTCAAAAGTTTTTTTTCAAAATTTTTTTTCAAAATTTTTTTTAAAATTTTTTTTCAAAATTTTTTTTCAAAATTTTTTTTCAAAATTTTTTTTCAAAATTTTTTTTCAAAATTTTTTTTCAAATTTTTTTTCAAAATTGTTTTTCAAAATTTTTTTTCAAAATTTTTTTTCAAAATTTTTTTTGAAAATGTTTTTTGAAAATTTTTTTTGAAAATTTTTTTTGAAAATTTTTTTTCGAAATTCTTTTTTCGAAATTTTTTTTCGAAATTTTTTTTCGAATTTTTTTTTCAAAATTTTTTTCGAAATTTTTTTTCAAAATTTTTTTTCAAAATTTTTTTTCAAAATTTTTTTTTATTATTTTTTTTCAAAATGTTTTTTCAAAATTGTTTTTTAAATTTTTTTTCAAAATTTTTTTTTCAAAATTTTTTTTCAAAATTTTTTTTTTTTAAATTTTTTTTCAAAATTTTTTTATCAAAATTTTTTTTCAAAATTTTTTTTCTAAATTTTTTTTCAAAATTTTTTTTCAAAATTTTTTTTCAAAATTTTTTTTCAAAATTTTTTTTCAAAATTTTTTATCAAAATTTTTTTTCAAATTTTTTTTTCAAAATTTTTTTTCAAATTTTTTTTCAAAATTTTTTTCAAAATTTTTTTTCAAAATTTTTTTTCAAAATTTTTTTTTTAATTTTTTTTCAAAACGTTTTTTCAAAATTTTTTTTCAAAATTTTTTTTCAAATGTTTTTTCAAAATTTTTTTTTTAAATTTTTTTTCAAAATTTTTTTTCAAAATTTTTTTTCAAAATTTTTTTTCAAAATTTTTTTTCGAAATTTTTTTTCGAACTTTTTTTCGAAATTTTTTTTCGAATTTTTTTTCGAAATTTTTTTTCGAAATTCTTTTTCAAAATTTTTTTTCAAAATTTTTTTTCAAATTTTTTTTCAAAATTTTTTTTCAAAATTTTTTTTCAACATTTTTTTTCAAAATTTTTTTTCAAATTTTTTTCAAAATTTTTTTTCAAAATTTTTTTTCAAAATTTTTTTTCAAAATTTTTTTTCAAAATTTTTTTTCAAAATTTTTTTTCAAAATTTTTTTTCAAAATTTTCTTTCAAAATTTTTTTTCAAAATTTTTTTTCAAAATTTTTTTTTTCAATTTTTTTTTCAAAATTTTTTTTTCAAAATTTATTTTCAAAATTTTTTTTTCAAAATTTTTTTTCAAATTCTTTTTTCAAAATTTTTTTTCAAAATTTTTTTTCAAAATTTTTTTTCAAAATTTTTTTTCAAAATTTTTTTTCAAAATTTTTTTTCAAAATTTTTTTTCAAATTTTTTTTTTTTTTTCAAAATTTTTTTTTTAAATTTTTTTTCAAAATTTTTTTTCAAAATTTTTTTTCAAAATTTTTTTTCAAATTTTTTTTCAAAATTTTTTTTCAAAATTTTTTTTCAAAATTTTTTTTCAAAATTTTTTTTCAAAATTTTTTTTCAAAATTTTTTTTCAAAATTTTTTTTCAAATTTTTTTTTCAAAATTTTTTTTCAAAATTTTTTTTCAAAATTTTTTTTCAAAATTTTTTTTCAAAATTTTTTTTCAAAATTTTTTTTCAAAATTTTTTTCTAAAATTTTTTTTCAAAATTTTTTTTCAAAATTTTTTTTCAAAATTTTTTTTCAAATTTTTTTTTCAAAATTTTTTTTCAAAATTTTTTTAAAAATTTTTTTTCAAAATTTTTTTTCAAAATTTTTTTTCATTTTTTTTTTCAAAATTTTTTTTCAAAATATTTTTTCAAAATTTTTTTTTCAAAATTTTTTTTCAAAATTTTTTTTCAAATTTTTTTTTTAACTTTTTTTTTCAAAATTTTTTTTCAAAATTTTTTTTCAAAATTTTTTTTCAAAATTTTTTTTCAAAATTTTTTTTCAAATTTTTTTTTCAAAATTTTTTTTTAAAATTTTTTTTCAAATTTTTTTTTCAAAATTTTTTTTCAAAATGTTTTTTCAAAATTTTTTTTCAAAATTTTTTTTCAAATTTTTTTTTCAAAATTTTTTTTTCAAAATTTTTTTTCAAAATTTTTTTTCAAAATTTTTTTTCAAAATTTTTTTTCAAAATTTTTTTTCAAAATTTTTTTTTCAAAATTTTTTTTCAAAATTTTTTTTCAAAATTTTTTTTCAAAATTTTTTTTTCAAATTTTTTTTTCAAAATTTTTTTTCAAAATTTTTTTTCAAAATTTTTTTTCAAAATTTTTTTCAAAATTTTTTTTCAAAATTTTTTTTCAAATTTTTTTTTTCAAATTTTTTTTTCAAATTTTTTTTTCAAAATTTTTTTTCAAAATTTTTTTTCAAAATTATTTTTCAAAATTTTTTTTCAAATTTTTTTTTCAAAATTTTTTTTCAAAATTTTTTTTCAAAATTATTTTTCAAAATTTTTTTTCAAAATGTTTTTTCAAATTTTTTTTTCAAAATTTTTTTTCAAAATTTTTTTTCAAAATTTTTTTTCAACATTTTTTTTCAAAATTTTTTTTCAAATTTTTTTCAAAATTTTTTTTCAAAATTTTTTTTCAAAATTTTTTTTCAAAATTTTTTTTCAAAATTTTTTTTCAAAATTTTTTTTCAAAATTTTTTTTCAAATTTTTTTTCAAAATTGTTTTTCAAAATTTTTTTTCAAAATTTTTTTTGAAAATTTTTTTTGAAAATTTTTTTTGAAAATTTTTTTTCGAAATTCTTTTTTCGAAATTCTTTTTTAGAAATTTTTTTTCGAAATTTTTTTTCGAATTTTTTTTTCAAAATTTTTTTCGAAATTTTTTTTCAAAATTTTTTTTCAAAATTTTTTTTCAAAATTTTTTTTTATTATTTTTTTTCAAAATTTTTTTTCAAAATTGTTTTTTAAATTTTTTTTCAAAATTTTTTTTTCAAAATTTTTTTTCAAAATTTTTTTTTTTTAAATTTTTTTTCAAAATTTTTTTTCAAAATTTTTTTTCAAAATTTTTTTTCAAATTTTTTTTTCAAAATTTTTTTTCAAAATTTTTTTTCAAAATTTTTTTTCAAATTTTTTTTCAAAATTTTTTTTCAAAATTTTTTTTCAAAATTTTTTTTCAAAATTTTTTTTCAAAATTTTTTTTTGAAAATTTTTTTTCAAACTTTTTTTTCGAAATTTTTTTTTGGAATTTTTTTTTCGAAATTTTTTTTCGAAATTTTTTTTCAAATTTTTTTTTCAAAATTTTTTTTCGAAATTTTTTTTCAAAATTTTTTTTCAAAATTTTTTTTCAAAATTTTTTTTCAAAATTTTTTTTCAAAATTTTTTTTCAAAATTTTTTTTCAAAATTTTTTTCCAAAATTTTTTTTCAAAATTTTTTTCCAAAATTTTTTTTCAAAATTTTTTTTCAAAATTTTTTTTCAAAATTTTTTTTCAAAATTTTTTTTCAAAATTTTTTTTCAAAATTTTTTTTCAAAATTTTTTTTCAAAATTTTTTTTCAAAATTTTTTTTCAAAATTTTTTTTCAAAATTTTTTTTCAAAATTTTTTTTCGAAATTTTTTTTTCGAAATTTTTTTTCGAAATTTTTTTTCAAAATTTTTTTTCAAAATTTTTTTTCAAAATTTTTTTTCAAAATTTTTTTTCAAAATTTTTTTTCAAAATTTTTTTCAAAATTTTTTTTCAAAATTTTTTTTCAAAATTTTTTTTCAAAATTTTTTTTCAAAATTTTTTTTCAAAATTTTTTTCAAAATTTTTTTTCAAAATTTTTTTTCAAAATTTTTTTCAAAATTTTTTTTCAAAATTTTTTTTTCAAATTTTTTTTCAAAATTTTTTTCAAAATTTTTTTTCAAAATTTTTTTTCAAAATTTTTTTTCAAAATTTTTTTCAAAATTTTTTTTCAAATTTTTTTTCAAAATTTTTTTTCAAAATTTTTTTTCAAAATTTTTTTTCAAAATTTTTTTTCAAAATTTTTTTTCAAAATTTTTTTTCAAATTTTTTTTTCAAAATTTTTTTTCGAAATTTTTTTTCGAAATTTTTTTTCGAAATTTTTTTTCGAAATTTTTTTTTCGAAATTTTTTTTCAAAATTTTTTTTCAAAATTTTTTTTCAAAATTTTTTTTCAAAATTTTTTTTTCGAAATTTTTTTTCGAAATGTTTTTTAAATTTTTTTTTCAAAATTTTTTTTCGAAATTTTTTTTCAAAATTTTTTTCAAAATTGTTTTTCAAAATTTTTTTTTTAAATTTTTTTTCAAATTTTTTTTTCAAAATTTTTTTTCGAAATTTTTTTTCGAAATTTTTTTTCAAAATTTTTTTCAAAATTTTTTTTCAAAATTTTTTTTCAAAATTTTTTTTCAAAATTTTTTTTCAAAATTTTTTTTCAAAATTTTTTTTCAAAATTTTTTTTCAAAATTTTTTTTTCAAAATTTTTTTTTCAAATTTTTTTTTCAAAATTTTTTTTCAAAATTTTTTTTCAAAATTTTTTTTCAAAATTTTTTTTCAAAATTTTTTTTCAAAATTTTTTTCAAATTTTTTTTCAAAATTTTTTTTCAAATTTTTTTTTCAAAATTTTTTTTCAAAATTTTTTTTCAAAATTTTTTTTAAAATTTTTTTTCAAAATTTTTTTTCAAAATTTTTTTTCAAATTTTTTTTTCAAAATTTTTTTTCAAAATTTTTTTTCAAAATTTTTTTTCAAATTTTTTTTCAAAATTTTTTTTCAAAATTTTTTTTCAAAATTTTTTTTCAAAATTTTTTTTTGAAAATTTTTTTTCAAACTTTTTTTTCGAAATTTTTTTTTGGAATTTTTTTTTCGAAATTTTTTTTCGAAATTTTTTTTCAAATTTTTTTTTCAAAATTTTTTTTCGAAATTTTTTTTCAAAATTTTTTTTCAAAATTTTTTTTCAAAATTTTTTTTTCAAAATTTTTTTTCAAAATTTTTTTTCAAAATTTTTTTTCAAAATTTTTTTCCAAAATTTTTTTTCAAAATTTTTTTCCAAAATTTTTTTTCAAAATTTTTTTTCAAAATTTTTTTTCAAAATTTTTTTTCAAAATTTTTTTTCAAAATTTTTTTTCAAAATTTTTTTTCAAAATTTTTTTTCAAAATTTTTTTTCAAAATTTTTTTTCAAAATTTTTTTTTCAAAATTTTTTTTCAAAATTTTTTTTCAAAATTTTTTTTCAAAATTTTTTTTCAAAATTTTTTTTGAAAATTTTTTTTCGAAATTCTTTTTTCGAAATTCTTTTTTAGAAATTTTTTTTCGAAATTTTTTTTCGAATTTTTTTTTCAAAATTTTTTTCGAAATTTTTTTTCAAAATTTTTTTTCAAAATTTTTTTTCAAAATTTTTTTTATTATTTTTTTTCAAAATTTTTTTTCAAAATTGTTTTTTAAATTTTTTTTCAAAATTTTTTTTTCAAAATTTTTTTTCAAAATTTTTTTTTTTTAAATTTTTTTTCAAAATTTTTTTTCAAATTTTTTTTCAAAATTTTTTTTCAAATTTTTTTTTCAAAAATTTTTTTTCAAAATTTTTTTTCAAAATTTTTTTTCAAATTTTTTTTCAAAATTTTTTTTCAAATTTTTTTTCAAAATTTTTTTTCAAAATTTTTTTTCAAAATTTTTTTTTGAAAATTTTTTTTCAAACTTTTTTTTCGAAATTTTTTTTTGGAATTTTTTTTTCGAAATTTTTTTTCGAAATTTTTTTTCAAATTTTTTTTTCAAAATTTTTTTTCGAAATTTTTTTTCAAAATTTTTTTTCAAAATTTTTTTTCAAAATTTTTTTTCAAAATTTTTTTTCAAAATTTTTTTTCAAAATTTTTTTTCAAAATTTTTTTCCAAAATTTTTTTCAAAATTTTTTTCCAAATTTTTTTCCAAAATTTTTTTTCAAAATTTTTTTTCAAAATTTTTTTTCAAAATTTTTTTTCAAAATTTTTTTTCAAAATTTTTTTTCAAAATTTTTTTTCAAAATTTTTTTTCAAAATTTTTTTTCAAAATTTTTTTTCAAAATTTTTTTTCAAAATTTTTTTTCAAAATTTTTTTTCGAAATTTTTTTTCGAAATTTTTTTTCGAAATTTTTTTTCAAAATTTTTTTTCAAAATTTTTTTTCAAAATTTTTTTTCAAAATTTTTTTTCAAAATTTTTTTTCAAAATTTTTTTCAAAATTTTTTTTCAAAATTTTTTTTCAAAATTTTTTTTCAAAATTTTTTTTCAAAATTTTTTTTCAAAATTTTTTTCAAAATTTTTTTTCAAAATTTTTTTTCAAAATTTTTTTTCAAAATTTTTTTTCAAAATTTTTTTTCAAATTTTTTTTCAAAATTTTTTTCAAAATTTTTTTTCAAAATTTTTTTTCAAAATTTTTTTTCAAAATTTTTTTCAAAATTTTTTTTCAAATTTTTTTTCAAAATTTTTTTTCAAAATTTTTTTTCAAAATTTTTTTTCAAAATTTTTTTTCAAAATTTTTTTTCAAAATTTTTTTTCAAATTTTTTTTTCAAAATTTTTTTTCGAAATTTTTTTTCGAAATTTTTTTTCGAAATTTTTTTTCGAAATTTTTTTTCGAAATTTTTTTTCAAAATTTTTTTTCAAAATTTTTTTTCAAAATTTTTTTTCAAAATTTTTTTTTCGAAATTTTTTTTCGAAATGTTTTTTAAATTTTTTTTTCAAAATTTTTTTTCGAAATTTTTTTTCAAAATTTTTTTTCAAAATTGTTTTTCAAAATTTTTTTTTTAAATTTTTTTTCAAATTTTTTTTTCAAAATTTTTTTTCGAAATTTTTTTTCGAAATTTTTTTTCAAAATTTTTTTTCAAAATTTTTTTTCAAAATTTTTTTTCAAAATTTTTTTTCAAAATTTTTTTTCAAAATTTTTTTTCAAAATTTTTTTTCAAAATTTTTTTTCAAAATTTTTTTTCAAAATTTTTTTTCAAATTTTTTTTTCAAAATTTTTTTTCAAAATTTTTTTTCAAAATTTTTTTTCAAAATTTTTTTTCAAAATTTTTTTTCAAAATTTTTTTTCAAATTTTTTTTCAAAATTTTTTTTCAAATTTTTTTTTCAAAATTTTTTTTCAAAATTTTTTTTCAAAATTTTTTTTAAAATTTTTTTTCAAAATTTTTTTTCAAAATTTTTTTTCAAATTTTTTTTTCAAAATTTTTTTTCAAAATTTTTTTTCAAAATTTTTTTTCAAATTTTTTTTCAAAATTTTTTTTCAAAATTTTTTTTCAAAATTTTTTTTCAAAATTTTTTTTTGAAAATTTTTTTTCAAACTTTTTTTTCGAAATTTTTTTTTGGAATTTTTTTTTCGAAATTTTTTTTCGAAATTTTTTTTCAAATTTTTTTTTCAAAATTTTTTTTCGAAATTTTTTTTCAAAATTTTTTTTCAAAATTTTTTTTCAAAATTTTTTTTCAAAATTTTTTTTCAAAATTTTTTTTCAAAAATTTTTTTCAAAATTTTTTTCCAAAATTTTTTTTCAAAATTTTTTTCCAAAATTTTTTTTCAAAATTTTTTTTCAAAATTTTTTTTCAAAATTTTTTTTCAAAATTTTTTTTCAAAATTTTTTTTCAAAATTTTTTTTCAAAATTTTTTTTCAAAATTTTTTTTCAAAATTTTTTTTCAAAATTTTTTTTCAAAATTTTTTTTCAAATTTTTTTTTCAAAATTTTTTTTCAAAATTTTTTTTCGAAATTTTTTTTCGAAATTTTTTTTCGAAATTTTTTTTCGAAATTTTTTTTCAAAATTTTTTTTCAAAATTTTTTTTCAAAATTTTTTTTCAAAATTTTTTTTCAAAATTTTTTTTCAAAATTTTTTTCAAAATTTTTTTTCAAAATTTTTTTTCAAAATTTTTTTTCAAAATTTTTTTTCAAAATTTTTTTTCAAAATTTTTTTTCAAAATTTTTTTTCAAAATTTTTTTTCAAAATTTTTTTTCAAAATTTTTTTTCAAAATTTTTTTTCAAATTTTTTTTCAAAATTTTTTTCAAAATTTTTTTTCAAAATTTTTTTTCAAAATTTTTTTTCAAAATTTTTTTCAAAATTTTTTTTCAAATTTTTTTTCAAAATTTTTTTTCAAAATTTTTTTTCAAAATTTTTTTTCAAAATTTTTTTTCAAATTTTTTTTTCGAATTTTTTTTTCGAAATTTTTTTTCGAAATTTTTTTTCGAAATTTTTTTTCGAAATTTTTTTTCGAAATTTTTTTTCAAAATTTTTTTTCAAAATTTTTTTTCAAAATTTTTTTTCAAAATTTTTTTTGAAAATTTTTTTTGAAAATTTTTTTTCAAAATTTTTTTTCAAATTTTTTTTTCGAAATTTTTTTTTCGAAATTTTTTTTCGAAATTTTTTTTTAATTTTTTTTTCAAAATTTTTTTCGAAATTTTTTTTCAAAATTTTTTTTCAAAATTTTTTTTCAAAATTTTTTTTCAAAATTTTTTTTCAAAATTTTTTTTCAAAATTTTTTTTCAAAATTTTTTTTCAAAATTTTTTTTCAAATTTTTTTTTCAAAATTTTTTTTCAAAATTTTTTTTCAAATTTTTTTTCAAAATTTTTTTTCAAAATTTTTTTCAAAATTTTTTTTGAAAATTGTTTCAAAATTATTTTCCAAATTTTTTTTCAAATTTTTTTTTCAAAATTTTTTTTCAAAATTTTTTTTCAAAATTTTTTTTCAAAATTTTTTTTCAAAATTTTTTTTCAAAATTTTTTTTTCAAAATTTTTTTTCAAAATTTTTTTTCAAATTTTTTTTTCAAAATTTTTTTTCAAAATTTTTTTTCAAAATTTTTTTTCAAAATTTTTTTTCAAAATTTTTTTTCAAAATTTTTTTTCAAATTTTTTTTCAAAATTTTTTTTCAAAATTTTTTTTCAAAATTTTTTTTCGAAATTTTTTTTTCGAAATTTTTTTTCGAAATGTTTTTTAAATTTTTTTTTCAAAATTTTTTTTCGAAATTTTTTTTCAAAATTTTTTTTCAAAATTGTTTTTCAAAATTTTTTTTTTCAATTTTTTTTTCAAAATTTTTTTTTCAAAATTTATTTTCAAAATTTTTTTTTCAAAATTTTTTTTCAAATTCTTTTTTCAAAATTTTTTTTCAAAATTTTTTTTCAAAATTTTTTTTCAAAATTTTTTTTCAAAATTTTTTTTCAAAATTTTTTTTCAAAATTTTTTTTCAAATTTTTTTTTTTTTTTCAAAATTTTTTTTTTAAATTTTTTTTCAAAATTTTTTTTCAAAATTTTTTTTCAAAATTTTTTTTCAAATTTTTTTTCAAAATTTTTTTTCAAAATTTTTTTTCAAAATTTTTTTTCAAAATTTTTTTTCAAAATTTTTTTTCAAAATTTTTTTTCAAAATTTTTTTTCAAATTTTTTTTTCAAAATTTTTTTTCAAAATTTTTTTTCAAAATTTTTTTTCAAAATTTTTTTTCAAAATTTTTTTTCAAAATTTTTTTTCAAAATTTTTTTCTAAAATTTTTTTTCAAAATTTTTTTTCAAAATTTTTTTTCAAAATTTTTTTTCAAATTTTTTTTTCAAAATTTTTTTTCAAAATTTTTTTAAAAATTTTTTTTCAAAATTTTTTTTCAAAATTTTTTTTCATTTTTTTTTTCAAAATTTTTTTTCAAAATATTTTTTCAAAATTTTTTTTTCAAAATTTTTTTTCAAAATTTTTTTTCAAATTTTTTTTTTAACTTTTTTTTTCAAAATTTTTTTTCAAAATTTTTTTTCAAAATTTTTTTTCAAAATTTTTTTTCAAAATTTTTTTTCAAATTTTTTTTTCAAAATTTTTTTTTAAAATTTTTTTTCAAATTTTTTTTTCAAAATTTTTTTTCAAAATGTTTTTTCAAAATTTTTTTTCAAAATTTTTTTTCAAATTTTTTTTTCAAAATTTTTTTTTCAAAATTTTTTTTCAAAATTTTTTTTCAAAATTTTTTTTCAAAATTTTTTTTCAAAATTTTTTTTCAAAATTTTTTTTTCAAAATTTTTTTTCAAAATTTTTTTTCAAAATTTTTTTTCAAAATTTTTTTTTCAAATTTTTTTTTCAAAATTTTTTTTCAAAATTTTTTTTCAAAATTTTTTTTCAAAATTTTTTTCAAAATTTTTTTTCAAAATTTTTTTTCAAATTTTTTTTTTCAAATTTTTTTTTCAAATTTTTTTTTCAAAATTTTTTTTCAAAATTTTTTTTCAAAATTATTTTTCAAAATTTTTTTTCAAATTTTTTTTTCAAAATTTTTTTTCAAAATTTTTTTTCAAAATTATTTTTCAAAATTTTTTTTCAAAATGTTTTTTCAAATTTTTTTTTCAAAATTTTTTTTCAAAATTTTTTTTCAAAATTTTTTTTCAACATTTTTTTTCAAAATTTTTTTTCAAATTTTTTTCAAAATTTTTTTTCAAAATTTTTTTTCAAAATTTTTTTTCAAAATTTTTTTTCAAAATTTTTTTTCAAAATTTTTTTTCAAAATTTTTTTTCAAATTTTTTTTCAAAATTGTTTTTCAAAATTTTTTTTCAAAATTTTTTTTGAAAATTTTTTTTGAAAATTTTTTTTGAAAATTTTTTTTCGAAATTCTTTTTTCGAAATTCTTTTTTAGAAATTTTTTTTCGAAATTTTTTTTCGAATTTTTTTTTCAAAATTTTTTTCGAAATTTTTTTTCAAAATTTTTTTTCAAAATTTTTTTTCAAAATTTTTTTTTATTATTTTTTTTCAAAATTTTTTTTCAAAATTGTTTTTTAAATTTTTTTTCAAAATTTTTTTTTCAAAATTTTTTTTCAAAATTTTTTTTTTTTAAATTTTTTTTCAAAATTTTTTTTCAAAATTTTTTTTCAAAATTTTTTTTCAAATTTTTTTTTCAAAATTTTTTTTCAAAATTTTTTTTCAAAATTTTTTTTCAAATTTTTTTTCAAAATTTTTTTTCAAAATTTTTTTTCAAAATTTTTTTTCAAAATTTTTTTTCAAAATTTTTTTTTGAAAATTTTTTTTCAAACTTTTTTTTCGAAATTTTTTTTTGGATTTTTTTTTTCGAAATTTTTTTTCGAAATTTTTTTTCAAATTTTTTTTTCAAAATTTTTTTTCGAAATTTTTTTTCAAAATTTTTTTTCAAAATTTTTTTTCAAAATTTTTTTTCAAAATTTTTTTTCAAAATTTTTTTTCAAAATTTTTTTTCAAAATTTTTTTCCAAAATTTTTTTTCAAAATTTTTTTCCAAAATTTTTTTTCAAAATTTTTTTTCAAAATTTTTTTTCAAAATTTTTTTTCAAAATTTTTTTTCAAAATTTTTTTTCAAAATTTTTTTTCAAAATTTTTTTTCAAAATTTTTTTTCAAAATTTTTTTTCAAAATTTTTTTTCAAAATTTTTTTTCAAAATTTTTTTTCAAAATTTTTTTTCGAAATTTTTTTTCGAAATTTTTTTTCGAAATTTTTTTTCAAATTTTTTTTTCAAATTTTTTTTTCAAAATTTATTTTCAAAATTTTTTTTCAAAATTTTTTTTGAAAATTTATTTTGAAAATTTTTTTTGAAAATTTTTTTTCAAAATTTTTTTTCAAAATTTTTTTTCAAAATTTTTTTTCAAAATTTTTTTTCAAAATTTTTTTTAAATTTTTTTTCAAAACTTTTTTTCAAAATTTTTTTTCAAATTTTTTTTTCAAAATTTTTTTTCAAAATTTTTTTTCAAAATTTTTTTTCAAAATTTTTTTTCAAAATTTTTTTTCAAAATTTTTTTTCAAAATTTTTTTTCAAAATTTTTTTTCAAATTTTTTTCAAAATTTTTTTTCAAAATTTTTTTTCAAATTTTTTTTCAAAATTTTTTTTCAAAATTTTTTTTCAAAATTTTTTTTCAAAATTTTTTTTCAAAATTTTTTTTTGAAAATTTTTTTTCAAACTTTTTTTTCGAAATTTTTTTTTGGATTTTTTTTTTCGAAATTTTTTTTCGAAATTTTTTTTCAAATTTTTTTTTCAAAATTTTTTTTCGAAATTTTTTTTCAAAATTTTTTTTCAAAATTTTTTTTCAAAATTTTTTTTCAAAATTTTTTTTCAAAATTTTTTTTCAAAATTTTTTTTCAAAATTTTTTTCCAAAATTTTTTTTCAAAATTTTTTTCCAAAATTTTTTTTCAAAATTTTTTTTCAAAATTTTTTTTCAAAATTTTTTTTCAAAATTTTTTTTCAAAATTTTTTTTCAAAATTTTTTTTCAAAATTTTTTTTCAAAATTTTTTTTCAAAATTTTTTTTCAAAATTTTTTTTCAAAATTTTTTTTCAAAATTTTTTTTCAAAATTTTTTTTCGAAATTTTTTTTCGAAATTTTTTTTCGAAATTTTTTTTCAAATTTTTTTTTCAAATTTTTTTTTCAAAATTTATTTTCAAAATTTTTTTTCAAAATTTTTTTTGAAAATTTATTTTGAAAATTTTTTTTGAAAATTTTTTTTCAAAATTTTTTTTCAAAATTTTTTTTCAAAATTTTTTTTCAAAATTTTTTTTCAAAATTTTTTTTAAATTTTTTTTCAAAACTTTTTTTCAAAATTTTTTTTCAAATTTTTTTTTCAAAATTTTTTTTCAAAATTTTTTTTCAAAATTTTTTTTCAAAATTTTTTTTCAAAATTTTTTTTCAAAATTTTTTTTCAAAATTTTTTTTCAAAATTTTTTTTCAAATTTTTTTTTCAAAATTTTTTTTCAAAATTTTTTTTTTAAATTTTTTTTCAAAATTTTTTTTTCAAATTTTTTTTTCAAAATTTTTTTTGTAAATTTTTTTTCAAAATTTTTTTTCAAAATTTTTTTTCAAAATTTTTTTTCAAAATTTTTTTTCAAAATTTTTTTTCAAAATTTTTTTTCAAAATTTTTTTTCGAAATTTTTTTTCGAAATTTTTTTTCAAAATTTTTTTTCAAAATTTTTTTTCAAAATTTTTTTTCAAAATTTTTTTTCAAAATTGTTTTTCAAAATTTTTTTTCAAAATTTTTTTTCAAAATTTTTTTTCAAAATTTTTTTTCAAAATTTTTTTTCAAATTTTTTTTCATAAGGTTTTGTCAAAATTTTTTTTCAAAAGTTTTTTTTCAAAATTTTTTTTCAAAATTTTTTTTAAAATTTTTTTTCAAAATTTTTTTTCAAAATTTTTTTTCAAAATTTTTTTTCAAAATTTTTTTTCAAAATTTTTTTTCAAATTTTTTTTCAAAATTGTTTTTCAAAATTTTTTTTCAAAATTTTTTTTCAAAATTTTTTTTGAAAATTTTTTTTGAAAATTTTTTTTGAAAATTTTTTTTCGAAATTCTTTTTTCGAAATTTTTTTTCGAAATTTTTTTTCGAATTTTTTTTTCAAAATTTTTTTCGAAATTTTTTTTCAAAATTTTTTTTCAAAATTTTTTTTCAAAATTTTTTTTCAAAATTTTTTTTCAAAATTTTTTTTCAAATTTTTTTTTGAAAATTTTTTTTGAAAATTTTTTTTGAAAATTTTTTTTGAAAATTTTTTTTCGAAATTTTTTTTTCGAAATTTTTTTTCGAAATTTTTTTTCAAAATTTTTTTTCAAAATTTTTTTTCAAAATTTTTTTTCAAAATTTTTTTTCGAAATTTTTTTTCAAAATTTTTTTTCAAAATTTTTTTTCAAAATTTTTCTTCAAAATATTTTTTCAAAATTGTTTTTCAAAATTTTTTTTCAAAATTTTTTTTCAAAATTTTTTTTCAAAATTTTTTTTCAAAATTTTTTTTCCAATTTTTTTTCATAAGGTTTTGTCAAAATTTTTTTTCAAAACTTTTTTTAAAATTTTTTTTCAAAATTTTTTTTCAAAATTTTTTTTTCAAAATTTTTTTTCAAAATTTTTTTTCAAAATTTTTTTTCAAATTTTTTTTCAAAATTGTTTTTCAAAATTTTTTTTTCAAAATTTTTTTTCAAAATTTTTTTTGAAAATTTTTTTTGAAAATTTTTTTTGAAAATTTTTTTTGAAAATTTTTTTTGAAAATTTTTTTTCGAAATTTTTTTTTCGAAATTTTTTTTCGAAATTTTTTTTCGAATTTTTTTTTCAAAATTTTTTTCGAAATTTTTTTTCAAAATTTTTTTTCAAAATTTTTTTTCAAAATTTTTTTTCAAAATTTTTTTTCAAAATTTTTTTTCAAAATTTTTTTTCAAATTTTTTTTTCAAAATTTTTTTTCAAAATTTTTTTTCAAATTTTTTTTTCAAATTTTTTTTTCAAAATTTTTTTTCAAAATTTTTTTTCAAAATTTTTTTTCAAAATTTTTTTTCAAAATTTTTTTTCAAATTTTTTTTTCAAAATTTTTTTTCAAAATTTTTTTTCAAAATTTTTTTTAAAAATTTTTTTTCAAAATTTTTTTTCAAAATTGTTTTTCAAAATTTTTTTTCAAAATTTTTTTTCAAATTTTTTTTCAAAATTTTTTTTCAAAATTTTTTTTCAAAATTTTTTTTCAAAATTTTTTTTCAAAATTTTTTTTCAAAATTTTTTTTCAAAATTTTTTTTCAAAATTTTTTTTCAAAATTTTTTTTAAAATTTTTTTTCAAAATTTTTTTTCAAAATTTATTTTCAAAATTTTTTTTCGAAATTTTTTTTCGAAATTTTTTTTCAAAATTTTTTTTCAAATTTTTTTTTCAAAATTTTTTTTCAAAATTTTTTTTCAAAATGTTTTTTCAAAATTTTTTTTCAAAATTTTTTTTCAAAATTTTTTTTCAAAATTTTTTTTCAAATTTTTTTTCAAAATTTTTTGTCAAAATTTTTTTTCAAAATTTTTTTTCAAAATTTTTTTTCAAAATTTTTTTTAAAATTTTTTTTCAAAATTTTTTTTCAAAATTATTTTTCAAAATTTTTTTTCAAAATTTTTTTTCAAAATTTTTTTTCAAAATTTTTTTTCAAAATTTTTTTTCAAAATTTTTTTTCAAAATTTTTTTTCAAATTTTTTTTTCAAAATTTTTTTTCAAAATTTTTTTTCAAAATTTTTTTTCAAAATTTTTTTTCAAAATTTTTTTTCAAAATTTTTTTTCAAAATTTTTTTTCAAAATTTTTTTTCAAAATTTTTTTTCAAAATTTTTTTTCAAAATTTTTTTTTATTATTTTTTTTCAAAATTTTTTTTCAAAATTGTTTTTTAAATTTTTTTTCAAAATTTTTTTTTCAAAATTTTTTTTCAAAATTTTTTTTTTTAAATTTTTTTTCAAAATTTTTTTTCAAAATTTTTTTTCAAAATTTTTTTTCAAAATTTTTTTTTTAATTTTTTTTCAAAACTTTTTTTCAAAATTTTTTTTCAAATTTTTTTTTCAAAATTTTTTTTCAAACTTTTTTTCAAAATTTTTTTTCAAAATTTTTTTTCAAAATTTTTTTTCAAAATTTTTTTTCAAAATTTTTTTTCAAAATTTTTTTTCAAAATTTTTTTTCAAAATTTTTTTTCAAAATTTTTTTTCAAAATTTTTTTTTTAAATTTTTTTTCAAATTTTTTTTTTCAAATTTTTTTTTCAAAATTTTTTTTTGTAAATTTTTTTTCAAAATTTTTTTTCAAAATTTTTTTTCAAAATTTTTTTTCAAAATTTTTTTTCAAAATTTTTTTTCGAAATTTTTTTTCAAAATTTTTATTCAAAATTTTTTTTCAAAATTTTTTTTCAAAATTTTTTTTCAAAATTGTTTTTCAAAATTTTTTTTCAAAATTTTTTTTCAAAATTTTTTTTCAAAATTTTTTTTCAAAATTTTTTTTCAAATTTTTTTTCATAAGGTTTTGTCAAAATTTTTTTTCAAAAGTTTTTTTTCAAAATTTTTTTTCAAAATTTTTTTTAAAATTTTTTTTCAAAATTTTTTTTCAAAATTTTTTTTCAAAATTTTTTTTCAAAATTTTTTTTCAAAATTTTTTTTCAAATTTTTTTTCAAAATTGTTTTTCAAAATTTTTTTTCAAAATTTTTTTTCAAAATTTTTTTTGAAAATTTTTTTTGAAAATTTTTTTTGAAAATTTTTTTTGAAAATTTTTTTTCGAAATTCTTTTTTCGAAATTTTTTTTCGAAATTTTTTTTCGAATTTTTTTTTCAAAATTTTTTTCGAAATTTTTTTTCAAAATTTTTTTTCAAAATTTTTTTTCAAAATTTTTTTTTATTATTTTTTTTCAAAATTTTTTTTCAAAATTGTTTTTTAAATTTTTTTTCAAAATTTTTTTTTCAAAATTTTTTTTCAAAATTTTTTTTTTTTAAATTTTTTTTCAAAATTTTTTTATCAAAATTTTTTTTCAAAATTTTTTTTCTAAATTTTTTTTCAAAATTTTTTTTCAAAATTTTTTTTCAAAATTTTTTTTCAAAATTTTTTTTCAAAATTTTTTATCAAAATTTTTTTTCAAATTTTTTTTTCAAAATTTTTTTTCAAATTTTTTTTCAAAATTTTTTTCAAAATTTTTTTTCAAAATTTTTTTTCAAAATTTTTTTTTTAATTTTTTTTCAAAACGTTTTTTCAAAATTTTTTTTCAAAATTTTTTTTCAAATGTTTTTTCAAAATTTTTTTTTTAAATTTTTTTTCAAAATTTTTTTTCAAAATTTTTTTTCAAAATTTTTTTTCAAAATTTTTTTTCGAAATTTTTTTTCGAACTTTTTTTCGAAATTTTTTTTCGAAATTTTTTTTCGAAATTTTTTTTCGAAATTCTTTTTCAAAATTTTTTTTCAAAATTTTTTTTCAAAATTTTCTTTCAAATTTTTTTTTCAAAATTTTTTTTCAAAATTGTTTTTCAAAATTTTTTTTCAAAATTTTTTTTCAAAATTTTTTTTCAAAATGTTTTTTCAAATTTTTTTTTTTAAATTTTTTTTCAAAATTTTTTTTCAAAATTTTTTTTCAACATTTTTTTTCAAAATTTTTTTTCAAATTTTTTTCAAAATTTTTTTTCAAAATTTTTTTTCAAAATTTTTTTTCAAAATTTTTTTTCAAAATTTTTTTTCAAAATTTTTTTTCAAAATTTTTTTTCAAAATTTTCTTTCAAAATTTTTTTTCAAAATTTTTTTTCAAAATTTTTTTTTTCAATTTTTTTTTCAAAATTTTTTTTTCAAAATTTATTTTCAAAATTTTTTTTTCAAAATTTTTTTTCAAATTCTTTTTTCAAAATTTTTTTTCAAAATTTTTTTTCAAAATTTTTTTTCAAAATTTTTTTTCAAAATTTTTTTTCAAAATTTTTTTTCAAAATTTTTTTTCAAAATTTTTTTTCAAAATTTTTTTTCAAAATTTTTTTTCAAAATTTTTTTTCAAAATTTTTTTTCAAAATTTTTTTTCGAAATTTTTTTTCGAAATTTTTTTTCGAAATTTTTTTTCAAAATTTTTTTTCAAAATTTTTTTTCAAAATTTTTTTTCAAAATTTTTTTTCAAAATTTTTTTTCAAAATTTTTTTCAAAATTTTTTTTCAAAATTTTTTTTCAAAATTTTTTTTCAAAATTTTTTTTCAAAATTTTTTTTCAAAATTTTTTTCAAAATTTTTTTTCAAAATTTTTTTTCAAAATTTTTTTTCAAAATTTTTTTTCAAAATTTTTTTTCAAATTTTTTTTCAAAATTTTTTTCAAAATTTTTTTTCAAAATTTTTTTTCAAAATTTTTTTTCAAAATTTTTTTCAAAATTTTTTTTCAAATTTTTTTTAAAAATTTTTTTTCAAAATTTTTTTTCAAAATTTTTTTTCAAAATTTTTTTTCAAAATTTTTTTTCAAAATTTTTTTTCAAATTTTTTTTTCAAAATTTTTTTTCGAAATTTTTTTTCGAAATTTTTTTTCGAAATTTTTTTTCGAAATTTTTTTTCGAAATTTTTTTTCAAAATTTTTTTTCAAAATTTTTTTTCAAAATTTTTTTTCAAAATTTTTTTTTCGAAATTTTTTTTCGAAATGTTTTTTAAATTTTTTTTTCAAAATTTTTTTTCGAAATTTTTTTTCAAAATTTTTTTTCAAAATTGTTTTTCAAAATTTTTTTTTTAAATTTTTTTTCAAATTTTTTTTTCAAAATTTTTTTTCGAAATTTTTTTTCGAAATTTTTTTTCAAAATTTTTTTTCAAAATTTTTTTTCAAAATTTTTTTTCAAAATTTTTTTTCAAAATTTTTTTTCAAAATTTTTTTTCAAAATTTTTTTTCAAAATTTTTTTTCAAAATTTTTTTTCAAAATTTTTTTTCAAATTTTTTTTTCAAAATTTTTTTTCAAAATTTTTTTTCAAAATTTTTTTTCAAAATTTTTTTTCAAAATTTTTTTTCAAAATTTTTTTTCAAATTTTTTTTCAAAATTTTTTTTCAAATTTTTTTTTCAAAATTTTTTTTCAAAATTTTTTTTCAAAATTTTTTTTAAAATTTTTTTTCAAACTTTTTTTTCGAAATTTTTTTTTGGAATTTTTTTTTCGAAATTTTTTTTCGAAATTTTTTTTCAAATTTTTTTTTCAAAATTTTTTTTCGAAATTTTTTTTCAAAATTTTTTTTCAAAATTTTTTTTCAAAATTTTTTTTCAAAATTTTTTTTCAAAATTTTTTTTCAAAATTTTTTTTCAAAATTTTTTTCCAAAATTTTTTTTCAAAATTTTTTTCCAAAATTTTTTTTCAAAATTTTTTTTCAAAATTTTTTTTCAAAATTTTTTTTCAAAATTTTTTTTCAAAATTTTTTTTCAAAATTTTTTTTCAAAATTTTTTTTCAAAATTTTTTTTCAAAATTTTTTTTCAAAATTTTTTTTCAAAATTTTTTTTCAAATTTTTTTTTCAAAATTTTTTTTCAAAATTTTTTTTCGAAATTTTTTTTCGAAATTTTTTTTCGAAATTTTTTTTCGAAATTTTTTTTCAAAATTTTTTTTCAAAATTTTTTTTCAAAATTTTTTTTCAAAATTTTTTTTCAAAATTTTTTTCAAAATTTTTTTTCAAAATTTTTTTTCAAAATTTTTTTTCAAAATTTTTTTTCAAAATTTTTTTTCAAAATTTTTTTTCAAAATTTTTTTTCAAAATTTTTTTTCAAAATTTTTTTTCAAAATTTTTTTTCAAAATTTTTTTTCAAATTTTTTTTCAAAATTTTTTTCAAAATTTTTTTTCAAAATTTTTTTTCAAAATTTTTTTTCAAAATTTTTTTCAAAATTTTTTTTCAAATTTTTTTTCAAAATTTTTTTTCAAAATTTTTTTTCAAAATTTTTTTTCAAAATTTTTTTTCAAATTTTTTTTTCGAATTTTTTTTTCGAAATTTTTTTTCGAAATTTTTTTTCGAAATTTTTTTTCGAAATTTTTTTTCGAAATTTTTTTTCAAAATTTTTTTTCAAAATTTTTTTTCAAAATTTTTTTTCAAAATTTTTTTTGAAAATTTTTTTTGAAAATTTTTTTTCAAAATTTTTTTTCAAATTTTTTTTTCGAAATTTTTTTTTCGAAATTTTTTTTCGAAATTTTTTTTTAATTTTTTTTTCAAAATTTTTTTCGAAATTTTTTTTCAAAATTTTTTTTCAAAATTTTTTTTCAAAATTTTTTTTCAAAATTTTTTTTCAAAATTTTTTTTCAAAATTTTTTTTCAAAATTTTTTTTCAAAATTTTTTTTCAAAATTTTTTTTCAAATTTTTTTTTCAAAATTTTTTTTCAAAATTTTTTTTCAAATTTTTTTTCAAAATTTTTTTTCAAAATTTTTTTCAAAATTTTTTTTGAAAATTGTTTCAAAATTATTTTCCAAATTTTTTTTCAAATTTTTTTTTCAAAATTTTTTTTCAAAATTTTTTTTCAAAATTTTTTTTCAAAATTTTTTTTCAAAATTTTTTTTCAAAATTTTTTTTCAAAATTTTTTTTTCAAAATTTTTTTTCAAAATTTTTTTTCAAATTTTTTTTTCAAAATTTTTTTTCAAAATTTTTTTTCAAAATTTTTTTTCAAAATTTTTTTTCAAAATTTTTTTTCAAAATTTTTTTTCAAATTTTTTTTCAAAATTTTTTTTCAAAATTTTTTTTCAAAATTTTTTTTCGAAATTTTTTTTTCGAAATTTTTTTTCGAAATGTTTTTTAAATTTTTTTTTCAAAATTTTTTTTCGAAATTTTTTTTCAAAATTTTTTTTCAAAATTGTTTTTCAAAATTTTTTTTTTCAATTTTTTTTTCAAAATTTTTTTTTCAAAATTTATTTTCAAAATTTTTTTTTCAAAATTTTTTTTCAAATTCTTTTTTCAAAATTTTTTTTCAAAATTTTTTTTCAAAATTTTTTTTCAAAATTTTTTTTCAAAATTTTTTTTCAAAATTTTTTTTCAAAATTTTTTTTCAAATTTTTTTTTTTTTTCAAAATTTTTTTTTAAATTTTTTTTCAAAATTTTTTTTCAAAATTTTTTTTCAAAATTTTTTTTCAAATTTTTTTTCAAAATTTTTTTTCAAAATTTTTTTTCAAAATTTTTTTTCAAAATTTTTTTTCAAAATTTTTTTTCAAAATTTTTTTTCAAAATTTTTTTTCAAATTTTTTTTTCAAAATTTTTTTTCAAAATTTTTTTTCAAAATTTTTTTTCAAAATTTTTTTTCAAAATTTTTTTTCAAAATTTTTTTTCAAAATTTTTTTCTAAAATTTTTTTTCAAAATTTTTTTTCAAAATTTTTTTTCAAAATTTTTTTTCAAATTTTTTTTTCAAAATTTTTTTTCAAAATTTTTTTAAAAAATTTTTTTTCATTTTTTTTTTCAAAATTTTTTTTCAAAATATTTTTTCAAAATTTTTTTTTCAAAATTTTTTTTCAAAATTTTTTTTCAAATTTTTTTTTTAACTTTTTTTTTCAAAATTTTTTTTCAAAATTTTTTTTCAAAATTTTTTTTCAAAATTTTTTTTCAAAATTTTTTTTCAAATTTTTTTTTCAAAATTTTTTTTTTAAATTTTTTTTCAAATTTTTTTTTCAAAATTTTTTTTCAAAATGTTTTTTCAAAATTTTTTTTCAAAATTTTTTTTCAAATTTTTTTTTCAAAATTTTTTTTTCAAAATTTTTTTTCAAAATTTTTTTTCAAAATTTTTTTTCAAAATTTTTTTTCAAAATTTTTTTTCAAAATTTTTTTTTCAAAATTTTTTTTCAAAATTTTTTTTCAAAATTTTTTTTCAAAATTTTTTTTTCAAATTTTTTTTTCAAAATTTTTTTTCAAAATTTTTTTTCAAAATTTTTTTTCAAAATTTTTTTCAAAATTTTTTTTCAAAATTTTTTTTCAAATTTTTTTTTTCAAATTTTTTTTTCAAATTTTTTTTTCAAAATTTTTTTTCAAAATTTTTTTTCAAAATTATTTTTCAAAATTTTTTTTCAAATTTTTTTTTCAAAATTTTTTTTCAAAATTTTTTTTCAAAATTATTTTTCAAAATTTTTTTTCAAAATGTTTTTTCAAATTTTTTTTTCAAAATTTTTTTTCAAAATTTTTTTTCAAAATTTTTTTTCAACATTTTTTTTCAAAATTTTTTTTCAAATTTTTTTCAAAATTTTTTTTCAAAATTTTTTTTCAAAATTTTTTTTCAAAATTTTTTTTCAAAATTTTTTTTCAAAATTTTTTTTCAAAATTTTTTTTCAAATTTTTTTTCAAAATTGTTTTTCAAAATTTTTTTTCAAAATTTTTTTTGAAAATTTTTTTTGAAAATTTTTTTTGAAAATTTTTTTTCGAAATTCTTTTTTCGAAATTCTTTTTTAGAAATTTTTTTTCGAAATTTTTTTTCGAATTTTTTTTTCAAAATTTTTTTCGAAATTTTTTTTCAAAATTTTTTTTCAAAATTTTTTTTCAAAATTTTTTTTCAAAATTTTTTTTTATTATTTTTTTTCAAAATTTTTTTTCAAAATTGTTTTTTAAATTTTTTTTCAAAATTTTTTTTTCAAAATTTTTTTTCAAAATTTTTTTTTTTTAAATTTTTTTTCAAAATTTTTTTTCAAAATTTTTTTTCAAAATTTTTTTTCAAATTTTTTTTTCAAAATTTTTTTTCAAAATTTTTTTTCAAAATTTTTTTTCAAATTTTTTTTCAAAATTTTTTTTCAAAATTTTTTTTCAAAATTTTTTTTCAAAATTTTTTTTTCAAAATTTTTTTTTGAAAATTTTTTTTCAAACTTTTTTTTCGAAATTTTTTTTTGGATTTTTTTTTTCGAAATTTTTTTTCGAAATTTTTTTTCAAATTTTTTTTTCAAAATTTTTTTTCGAAATTTTTTTTCAAAATTTTTTTTCAAAATTTTTTTTCAAAATTTTTTTTCAAAATTTTTTTTCAAAATTTTTTTTCAAAATTTTTTTTCAAAATTTTTTTCCAAAATTTTTTTTCAAAATTTTTTTCCAAAATTTTTTTTCAAAATTTTTTTTCAAAATTTTTTTTCAAAATTTTTTTTCAAAATTTTTTTTCAAAATTTTTTTTCAAAATTTTTTTTCAAAATTTTTTTTCAAAATTTTTTTTCAAAATTTTTTTTCAAAATTTTTTTTCAAAATTTTTTTTCAAAATTTTTTTTCAAAATTTTTTTTCGAAATTTTTTTTCGAAATTTTTTTTCGAAATTTTTTTTCAAATTTTTTTTTCAAATTTTTTTTTCAAAATTTATTTTCAAAATTTTTTTTCAAAATTTTTTTTGAAAATTTATTTTGAAAATTTTTTTTGAAAATTTTTTTTCAAAATTTTTTTTCAAAATTTTTTTTCAAAATTTTTTTTCAAAATTTTTTTTCAAAATTTTTTTTAAATTTTTTTTCAAAACTTTTTTTCAAAATTTTTTTTCAAATTTTTTTTTCAAAATTTTTTTTCAAAATTTTTTTTCAAAATTTTTTTCAAAATTTTTTTTCAAAATTTTTTTTCAAAATTTTTTTTCAAAATTTTTTTTCAAAATTTTTTTTCAAATTTTTTTTTCAAAATTTTTTTTCAAAATTTTTTTTCAAAATTTTTTTTCAAAATTTTTTTTCAAATTTTTTTTTCAAAATTTTTTTTGTAAATTTTTTTTCAAAATTTTTTTTCAAAATTTTTTTTCAAAATTTTTTTTCAAAATTTTTTTTCAAAATTTTTTTTCAAAATTTTTTTTCAAAATTTTTTTTCGAAATTTTTTTTCGAAATTTTTTTTCAAAATTTTTTTTCAAAATTTTTTTTCAAAATTTTTTTTCAAAATTTTTTTTCAAAATTGTTTTTCAAAATTTTTTTTCAAAATTTTTTTTCAAAATTTTTTTTCAAAATTTTTTTTCAAAATTTTTTTTCAAATTTTTTTTCATAAGGTTTTGTCAAAATTTTTTTTCAAAAGTTTTTTTTCAAAATTTTTTTTCAAAATTTTTTTTAAAATTTTTTTTCAAAATTTTTTTTCAAAATTTTTTTTCAAAATTTTTTTTCAAAATTTTTTTTCAAAATTTTTTTTCAAATTTTTTTTCAAAATTGTTTTTCAAAATTTTTTTTCAAAATTTTTTTTCAAAATTTTTTTTGAAAATTTTTTTTGAAAATTTTTTTTGAAAATTTTTTTTCGAAATTCTTTTTTCGAAATTTTTTTTCGAAATTTTTTTTCGAATTTTTTTTTCAAAATTTTTTTCGAAATTTTTTTTCAAAATTTTTTTTCAAAATTTTTTTTCAAAATTTTTTTTCAAAATTTTTTTTCAAAATTTTTTTTCAAATTTTTTTTTGAAAATTTTTTTTGAAAATTTTTTTTGAAAATTTTTTTTGAAAATTTTTTTTCGAAATTTTTTTTTCGAAATTTTTTTTCGAAATTTTTTTTCAAAATTTTTTTTCAAAATTTTTTTTCAAAATTTTTTTTCAAAATTTTTTTTCGAAATTTTTTTTCAAAATTTTTTTTCAAAATTTTTTTTCAAAATTTTTCTTCAAAATATTTTTTCAAAATTGTTTTTCAAAATTTTTTTTCAAAATTTTTTTTCAAAATTTTTTTTCAAAATTTTTTTTCAAAATTTTTTTTCCAATTTTTTTTCATAAGGTTTTGTCAAAATTTTTTTTCAAAACTTTTTTTAAAATTTTTTTTCAAAATTTTTTTTCAAAATTTTTTTTTCAAAATTTTTTTTCAAAATTTTTTTTCAAAATTTTTTTTCAAATTTTTTTTCAAAATTGTTTTTCAAAATTTTTTTTTCAAAATTTTTTTTCAAAATTTTTTTTGAAAATTTTTTTTGAAAATTTTTTTTGAAAATTTTTTTTGAAAATTTTTTTTGAAAATTTTTTTTCGAAATTTTTTTTTCGAAATTTTTTTTCGAAATTTTTTTTCGAATTTTTTTTTCAAAATTTTTTTCGAAATTTTTTTTCAAAATTTTTTTTCAAAATTTTTTTTCAAAATTTTTTTTCAAAATTTTTTTTCAAAATTTTTTTTCAAAATTTTTTTTCAAATTTTTTTTTCAAAATTTTTTTTCAAAATTTTTTTTCAAATTTTTTTTTCAAATTTTTTTTTCAAAATTTTTTTTCAAAATTTTTTTTCAAAATTTTTTTTCAAAATTTTTTTTCAAAATTTTTTTTCAAATTTTTTTTTCAAAATTTTTTTTCAAAATTTTTTTTCAAAATTTTTTTTAAAAATTTTTTTTCAAAATTTTTTTTCAAAATTGTTTTTCAAAATTTTTTTTCAAAATTTTTTTTCAAATTTTTTTTCAAAATTTTTTTTCAAAATTTTTTTTCAAAATTTTTTTTCAAAATTTTTTTTCAAAATTTTTTTTCAAAATTTTTTTTCAAAATTTTTTTTCAAAATTTTTTTTCAAAATTTTTTTTCAAAATTTTTTTTCAAAATTTTTTTTCAAAATTTATTTTCAAAATTTTTTTTCGAAATTTTTTTTCGAAATTTTTTTTCAAAATTTTTTTTCAAATTTTTTTTTCAAAATTTTTTTTCAAAATTTTTTTTCAAAATGTTTTTTCAAAATTTTTTTTCAAAATTTTTTTTCAAAATTTTTTTTCAAAATTTTTTTTCAAATTTTTTTTCAAAATTTTTTGTCAAAATTTTTTTTCAAAATTTTTTTTCAAAATTTTTTTTCAAAATTTTTTTTAAAATTTTTTTTCAAAATTTTTTTTCAAAATTATTTTTCAAAATTTTTTTTCAAAATTTTTTTTCAAAATTTTTTTTCAAAATTTTTTTTCAAAATTTTTTTTCAAAATTTTTTTTCAAAATTTTTTTTCAAAATTTTTTTTCAAAATTTTTTTTCAAATTTTTTTTTCAAAATTTTTTTTCAAAATTTTTTTTCAAAATTTTTTTTCAAAATTTTTTTTCAAAATTTTTTTTCAAAATTTTTTTTCAAAATTTTTTTTCAAAATTTTTTTTCAAAATTTTTTTTCAAAATTTTTTTTCAAAATTTTTTTTTATTATTTTTTTTAAATTTTTTTTCAAAATTGTTTTTTAAATTTTTTTTCAAAATTTTTTTTTCAAAATTTTTTTTCAAAATTTTTTTTTTAAATTTTTTTTCAAAATTTTTTTTCAAAATTTTTTTTCAAAATTTTTTTTCAAAATTTTTTTTTTAATTTTTTTTCAAAACTTTTTTTCAAAATTTTTTTTCAAATTTTTTTTTCAAAATTTTTTTTCAAACTTTTTTTCAAAATTTTTTTTCAAAATTTTTTTTCAAAATTTTTTTTCAAAATTTTTTTTCAAAATTTTTTTTCAAAATTTTTTTTCAAAATTTTTTTTCAAAATTTTTTTTCAAAATTTTTTTTCAAAATTTTTTTTTTAAATTTTTTTTCAAATTTTTTTTTTCAAATTTTTTTTTCAAAATTTTTTTTTGTAAATTTTTTTTCAAAATTTTTTTTCAAAATTTTTTTTCAAAATTTTTTTTCAAAATTTTTTTTCAAAATTTTTTTTCGAAATTTTTTTTCAAAATTTTTATTCAAAATTTTTTTTCAAAATTTTTTTTCAAAATTTTTTTTCAAAATTGTTTTTCAAAATTTTTTTTCAAAATTTTTTTTCAAAATTTTTTTTCAAAATTTTTTTTCAAAATTTTTTTTCAAATTTTTTTTCATAAGGTTTTGTCAAAATTTTTTTTCAAAAGTTTTTTTTCAAAATTTTTTTTCAAAATTTTTTTTAAAATTTTTTTTCAAAATTTTTTTTCAAAATTTTTTTTCAAAATTTTTTTTCAAAATTTTTTTTCAAAATTTTTTTTCAAATTTTTTTTCAAAATTGTTTTTCAAAATTTTTTTTCAAAATTTTTTTTCAAAATTTTTTTTGAAAATTTTTTTTGAAAATTTTTTTTGAAAATTTTTTTTGAAAATTTTTTTTCGAAATTCTTTTTTCGAAATTTTTTTTCGAAATTTTTTTTCGAATTTTTTTTTCAAAATTTTTTTCGAAATTTTTTTTCAAAATTTTTTTTCAAAATTTTTTTTCAAAATTTTTTTTTATTATTTTTTTTCAAAATTTTTTTTCAAAATTGTTTTTTAAATTTTTTTTCAAAATTTTTTTTTCAAAATTTTTTTTCAAAATTTTTTTTTTTTAAATTTTTTTTCAAAATTTTTTTATCAAAATTTTTTTTCAAAATTTTTTTTCTAAATTTTTTTTCAAAATTTTTTTTCAAAATTTTTTTTCAAAATTTTTTTTCAAAATTTTTTTTCAAAATTTTTTATCAAAATTTTTTTTCAAATTTTTTTTTCAAAATTTTTTTTCAAATTTTTTTTCAAAATTTTTTTCAAAATTTTTTTTCAAAATTTTTTTTCAAAATTTTTTTTTTAATTTTTTTTCAAAACGTTTTTTCAAAATTTTTTTTCAAAATTTTTTTTCAAATGTTTTTTCAAAATTTTTTTTTTAAATTTTTTTTCAAAATTTTTTTTCAAAATTTTTTTTCAAAATTTTTTTTCAAAATTTTTTTTCGAAATTTTTTTTCGAACTTTTTTTCGAAATTTTTTTTCGAAATTTTTTTTCGAAATTTTTTTTCGAAATTCTTTTTCAAAATTTTTTTTCAAAATTTTTTTTCAAAATTTTCTTTCAAATTTTTTTTTCAAAATTTTTTTTCAAAATTGTTTTTCAAAATTTTTTTTCAAAATTTTTTTTCAAAATTTTTTTTCAAAATGTTTTTTCAAATTTTTTTTTTTAAATTTTTTTTCAAAATTTTTTTTCAAAATTTTTTTTCAACATTTTTTTTCAAAATTTTTTTTCAAATTTTTTTCAAAATTTTTTTTCAAAATTTTTTTTCAAAATTTTTTTTCAAAATTTTTTTTCAAAATTTTTTTTCAAAATTTTTTTTCAAAATTTTTTTCAAAATTTTCTTTCAAAATTTTTTTTCAAAATTTTTTTTCAAAATTTTTTTTTTCAATTTTTTTTTCAAAATTTTTTTTTCAAAATTTATTTTCAAAATTTTTTTTTCAAAATTTTTTTTCAAATTCTTTTTTCAAAATTTTTTTTCAAAATTTTTTTTCAAAATTTTTTTTCAAAATTTTTTTTCAAAATTTTTTTTCAAAATTTTTTTTCAAAATTTTTTTTCAAATTTTTTTTTTTTTTTCAAAATTTTTTTTCAAAATTTTTTTTTTAAATTTTTTTTCAAAATTTTTTTTCAAAATTTTTTTTCAAAATTTTTTTTCAAATTTTTTTTCAAAATTTTTTTTCAAAATTTTTTTTCAAAATTTTTTTTCAAAATTTTTTTTCAAAATTTTTTTTCAAAATTTTTTTTCAAAATTTTTTTTCAAATTTTTTTTTCAAAATTTTTTTTCAAAATTTTTTTTCAAAATTTTTTTTCAAAATTTTTTTTCAAAATTTTTTTTCAAAATTTTTTTTCAAAATTTTTTTCTAAAATTTTTTTTCAAAATTTTTTTTCAAAATTTTTTTTCAAAATTTTTTTTCAAATTTTTTTTTCAAAATTTTTTTTCAAAATTTTTTTAAAAATTTTTTTTCAAAATTTTTTTTCAAAATTTTTTTTCATTTTTTTTTTCAAAATTTTTTTTCAAAATATTTTTTCAAAATTTTTTTTTCAAAATTTTTTTTCAAAATTTTTTTTCAAATTTTTTTTTTAACTTTTTTTTTCAAAATTTTTTTTCAAAATTTTTTTTCAAAATTTTTTTTCAAAATTTTTTTTCAAAATTTTTTTTCAAATTTTTTTTTCAAAATTTTTTTTTAAAATTTTTTTTCAAATTTTTTTTTCAAAATTTTTTTTCAAAATGTTTTTTCAAAATTTTTTTTCAAAATTTTTTTTCAAATTTTTTTTTCAAAATTTTTTTTTCAAAATTTTTTTTCAAAATTTTTTTTCAAAATTTTTTTTCTAAATTTTTTTTCAAAATTTTTTTTCAAAATTTTTTTTCAAAATTTTTCTTCAAAATTTTTTTTCAAAATTGTTTTTCAAAATTTTTTTTCAAAATTTTTTTTCAAAATTTTTTTTCAAAATTTTTTTTCAAAATTTTTTTTCAAATTTTTTTTCATAAGGTTTTGTCAAAATTTTTTTTCAAAATTTTTTTTCAAAATTTTTTTTCAAAACTTTTTTTAAAATTTTTTTTCAAAATTTTTTTTGAAAATTTTTTTTCAAAATTTTTTTTCAAAATTTTTTTTCAAAATTTTTTTTCAAATTTTTTTTCAAAATTGTTTTTCAAAATTTTTTTTCAAAATTTTTTTTCAAAATTTTTTTTGAAAATTTTTTTTGAAAATTTTTTTTGAAAATTTTTTTTGAAAATTTTTTTTCGAAATTTTTTTTTCGAAATTTTTTTTCGAAATTTTTTTTCGAATTTTTTTTTCAAAATTTTTTTCGAAATTTTTTTTCAAAATTTTTTTTCAAAATTTTTTTTCAAAATTTTTTTTCAAAATTTTTTTTCAAATTTTTTTTTCAAATTTTTTTTTCAAAATTTTTTTTTAAAATTTTTTTTAAAATTTTTTTTGAAAATTTATTTTGAAAATTTTTTTTGAAAATTTTTTTTCAAAATTTTTTTTCAAAATTTTTTTTCAAAATTTTTTTTCAAAATTTTTTTTCAAAATTTTTTTTTAATTTTTTTTCAAAACTTTTTTTCAAAATTTTTTTTCAAATTTTTTTTTCAAAATTTTTTTTCAAAATTTTTTTTCAAAATTTTTTTTCAAAATTTTTTTTCAAAATTTTTTTTCAAAATTTTTTTTCAAAATTTTTTTTCAAAATTTTTTTTCAAATTTTTTTTTCAAAATTTTTTTTCAAAATTTTTTTTTTAAATTTTTTTTCAAAATTTTTTTTTCAAATTTTTTTTTTCAAAATTTTTTTTGTAAATTTTTTTTCAAAATTTTTTTTCAAAATTTTTTTTCAAAATTTTTTTTCAAAATTTTTTTTCAAAATTTTTTTTCAAAATTTTTTTTCAAAATTTTTTTTCGAAATTTTTTTTCGAAATTTTTTTTCAAAATTTTTTTTCAAAATTTTTTTTCAAAATTTTTTTTCAAAATTTTTTTTCAAAATTGTTTTTCAAAATTTTTTTTCAAAATTTTTTTTCAAAATTTTTTTTCAAAATTTTTTTTCAAAATTTTTTTTCAAATTTTTTTTCATAAGGTTTTGTCAAAATTTTTTTTCAAAAGTTTTTTTTCAAAATTTTTTTTCAAAATTTTTTTTAAAATTTTTTTTCAAAATTTTTTTTCAAAATTTTTTTTCAAATTTTTTTTTCAAAATTTTTTTTCAAAATTTTTTTTCAAATTTTTTTTCAAAATTGTTTTTCAAAATTTTTTTTCAAAATTTTTTTTCAAAATTTTTTTTGAAAATTTTTTTTGAAAATTTTTTTTGAAAATTTTTTTTCGAAATTCTTTTTTCGAAATTTTTTTTCGAAATTTTTTTTCGAATTTTTTTTTCAAAATTTTTTTCGAAATTTTTTTTCAAAATTTTTTTTCAAAATTTTTTTTCAAAATTTTTTTTCAAAATTTTTTTTCAAAATTTTTTTTCAAATTTTTTTTTCAAAATTTTTTTTCAAAATTTTTTTTCAATTTTTTTTTTCAAATTTTTTTTTTCAAAATTTTTTTTCAAAATTTTTTTTCAAATTTTTTTTTCAAAATTTTTTTTCAAAATTTTTTTTCAAATTTTTTTTTCAAAATTTTTTTTCAAAATTTTTTTTCAAAATTTTTTTTCAAATTTTTTTTCAAAATTTTTTTTCAAAATTTTTTTTCAAAATTTTTTTTCAAAATTTTTTTTCAAAATTTTTTTTCAAAATTTTTTTTCAAAATTTTTTTTCAAAATTTTTTTTCAAAATTTTTTTTCAAAATTTTTTTTCAAATTTTTTTTCAAAATTTTTTTTCAAAATTTTTTTTCAAAATTTTTTTTCAAAATTTTTTTTCAAAATTTTTTTTCAAAATTTTTTTTCAAAATTTTTTTTCAAAATTTTTTTTCAAAATTTTTTTTCAAAATTTTTTTTCAAAATTTTTTTTCAAAATTTTTTTTCAAAATTTATTTTCAAAATTTTTTTCGAAATTTTTTTTCAAATTTTTTTTTCAAAATGTTTTTTCAAAATTTTTTTTCAAAATTTTTTTTCAAAATTTTTTTTCAAAATTGTTTTTCAAAATTTTTTTTCAAATTTTTTTTTCAAAATTTTTTTTCAAAATTTTTTTTCAAAATTTTTTTTCAAAATTTTTTTTCAAAATTTTTTTTCAAAATTTTTTTTCAAAATTTTTTTTCAAATTTTTTTCAAAATTTTTTGTCAAAATTTTTTTTCAAAATTTTTTTTCAAAATTTTTTTTCAAAATTTTTTTTAAAATTTTTTTTCAAAATTTTTTTTCAAAATTTTTTTTCAAAATTTTTTTTCAAAATTTTTTTTCAAATTTTTTTTCAAAATTTTTTTTCAAAATTTTTTTTCAAAATTTTTTTTCAAATTTTTTTTTGAAAATTTTTTTTGAAAATTTTTTTTGAAAATTTTTTTTGAAAATTTTTTTTCGAAATTTTTTTTTCGAAATTTTTTTTCGAAATTTTTTTTCAAATTTTTTTTTCAAAATTTTTTTTCAAAATGTTTTTTCAAAATTTTTTTTCAAAATTTTTTTTCAAAATTTTTTTTCTAAATTTTTTTTCAAAATTTTTTTTCAAAATTTTTTTTCAAAATTTTTCTTCAAAATTTTTTTTCAAAATTGTTTTTCAAAATTTTTTTTCAAAATTTTTTTTCAAAATTTTTTTTCAAAATTTTTTTTCAAAATTTTTTTTCAAATTTTTTTTCATAAGGTTTTGTCAAAATTTTTTTTCAAAATTTTTTTTCAAAATTTTTTTTCAAAACTTTTTTTAAAATTTTTTTTCAAAATTTTTTTTGAAAATTTTTTTTCAAAATTTTTTTTCAAAATTTTTTTTCAAAATTTTTTTTCAAATTTTTTTTCAAAATTGTTTTTCAAAATTTTTTTTCAAAATTTTTTTTCAAAATTTTTTTTGAAAATTTTTTTTGAAAATTTTTTTTGAAAATTTTTTTGAAAATTTTTTTTCGAAATTTTTTTTTCGAAATTTTTTTTCGAAATTTTTTTTCGAATTTTTTTTTCAAAATTTTTTTCGAAATTTTTTTTCAAATTTTTTTCAAAATTTTTTTTCAAAATTTTTTTTCAAAATTTTTTTTCAAATTTTTTTTTCAAATTTTTTTTTCAAAATTTTTTTTTAAAATTTTTTTTAAAATTTTTTTTGAAAATTTATTTTGAAAATTTTTTTTGAAAATTTTTTTTCAAAATTTTTTTCAAAATTTTTTTTCAAAATTTTTTTTCAAAATTTTTTTTCAAAATTTTTTTTTAATTTTTTTTCAAAACTTTTTTTCAAAATTTTTTTTCAAATTTTTTTTTCAAAATTTTTTTTCAAAATTTTTTTTCAAAATTTTTTTTCAAAATTTTTTTTCAAAATTTTTTTTCAAAATTTTTTTTCAAAATTTTTTTTCAAAATTTTTTTCAAATTTTTTTTTCAAAATTTTTTTTCAAAATTTTTTTTTTAAATTTTTTTTCAAAATTTTTTTTTCAAATTTTTTTTTTCAAAATTTTTTTTGTAAATTTTTTTTCAAAATTTTTTTTCAAAATTTTTTTTCAAAATTTTTTTTCAAAATTTTTTTTCAAAATTTTTTTTCAAAATTTTTTTTCAAAATTTTTTTTCGAAATTTTTTTCGAAATTTTTTTTCAAAATTTTTTTTCAAAATTTTTTTTCAAAATTTTTTTTCAAAATTTTTTTTCAAAATTGTTTTTCAAAATTTTTTTTCAAAATTTTTTTTCAAATTTTTTTTCAAAATTTTTTTTCAAAATTTTTTTTCAAATTTTTTTTCATAAGGTTTTGTCAAAATTTTTTTCAAAAGTTTTTTTCAAAATTTTTTTTCAAAATTTTTTTTAAAATTTTTTTTCAAAATTTTTTTTCAAAATTTTTTTTCAAATTTTTTTTCAAAATTTTTTTCAAAATTTTTTTTCAAATTTTTTTTCAAAATTGTTTTTCAAAATTTTTTTTCAAAATTTTTTTCAAAATTTTTTTTGAAAATTTTTTTGAAAATTTTTTTTGAAAATTTTTTTTCGAAATTCTTTTTTCGAAATTTTTTTTCGAAATTTTTTTTCGAATTTTTTTTTCAAAATTTTTTTCGAAATTTTTTTCAAATTTTTTTTCAAAATTTTTTTTCAAAATTTTTTTTCAAAATTTTTTTTCAAAATTTTTTTTCAAATTTTTTTTTCAAAATTTTTTTTCAAAATTTTTTTTCAATTTTTTTTTTCAAATTTTTTTTTTCAAAATTTTTTTTCAAAATTTTTTTTCAAATTTTTTTTCAAAATTTTTTTTCAAAATTTTTTTTCAAATTTTTTTTTCAAAATTTTTTTTCAAAATTTTTTTTCAAAATTTTTTTTCAAATTTTTTTTCAAAATTTTTTTTCAAAATTTTTTTTCAAAATTTTTTTCAAAATTTTTTTCAAAATTTTTTTTCAAAATTTTTTTTCAAAATTTTTTTTCAAAATTTTTTTTCAAAATTTTTTTTCAAAATTTTTTTTCAAATTTTTTTTTCAAAATTTTTTTTCAAAATTTTTTTTCAAAATTTTTTTTCAAAATTTTTTTTCAAAATTTTTTTTCAAAATTTTTTTTCAAAATTTTTTTTCAAAATTTTTTTTCAAAATTTTTTTTCAAAATTTTTTTTCAAAATTTTTTTTCAAAATTTTTTTTCAAAATTTTTTTTCAAAATTTATTTTCAAAATTTTTTTTTCGAAATTTTTTTTCAAATTTTTTTTTCAAAATGTTTTTTCAAAATTTTTTTCAAAATTTTTTTTCAAAATTTTTTTTCAAAATTGTTTTCAAAATTTTTTTCAAATTTTTTTTTCAAAATTTTTTTTCAAAATTTTTTTTCAAAATTTTTTTTCAAAATTTTTTTTCAAAATTTTTTTTCAAAATTTTTTTTCAAAATTTTTTTCAAATTTTTTTCAAAATTTTTTGTCAAAATTTTTTTTCAAAATTTTTTTTCAAAATTTTTTTCAAAATTTTTTTTAAAATTTTTTTCAAAATTTTTTTTCAAAATTTTTTTTCAAAATTTTTTTTCAAAATTTTTTTTCAAATTTTTTTTCAAAATTTTTTTTCAAAATTTTTTTTCAAAATTTTTTTTCAAATTTTTTTTTGAAAATTTTTTTTGAAAATTTTTTTTGAAAATTTTTTTTGAAAATTTTTTTTCGAAATTTTTTTTTCGAAATTTTTTTCGAAATTTTTTTTCAAAATTTTTTTTCAAAATTTTTTTTTTAAATTTTTTTTCAAAATTTTTTTTTCAAATTTTTTTTTCAAAATTTTTTTTTGTAAATTTTTTTTTCAAAATTTTTTTGAAAATTTTTTTTGAAAATTTTTTTTGAAAATTTTTTTTGAAAATTTTTTTTGAAAATTTTTTTTCGAAATTTTTTTTTCGAAATTTTTTTTCGAAATTTTTTTTCGAATTTTTTTTCAAAATTTTTTTCGAAATTTTTTTTCAAAATTTTTTTTCAAAATTTTTTTAATCAAAATTTTTTTTCAAAATTTTTTTTCAAAATTTTTTTTCAAAATTTTTTTTCAAATTTTTTTTTCAAAATTTTTTTTCAAAATTTTTTTTCAAATTTTTTTTTCAAATTTTTTTTTCAAAATTTTTTTTCAAAATTTTTTTTCAAAATTTTTTTTCAAAATTTTTTTTCAAAATTTTTTTTCAAATTTTTTTTTCAAAATTTTTTTTCAAAATTTTTTTCAAAATTTTTTTTAAAAATTTTTTTCAAAATTTTTTTTCAAAATTGTTTTTCAAAATTTTTTTTCAAAATTTTTTTTCAAATTTTTTTTCAAAATTTTTTTTCAAAATTTTTTTTCAAAATTTTTTTTCAAAATTTTTTTTCAAAATTTTTTTTCAAAATTTTTTTTCAAAATTTTTTTTCAAAATTTTTTTTCAAAATTTTTTTTCAAAATTTTTTTCAAAATTTTTTTCAAAATTTATTTTCAAAATTTTTTTTCGAAATTTTTTTTCGAAATTTTTTTTCAAAATTTTTTTTCAAATTTTTTTTTCAAAATTTTTTTTCAAAATTTTTTTTCAAAATGTTTTTTCAAAATTTTTTTTCAAAATTTTTTTTCAAAATTTTTTTTCAAAATTTTTTTTCAAATTTTTTTTCAAAATTTTTTGTCAAAATTTTTTTTCAAAATTTTTTTTCAAAATTTTTTTCAAAATTTTTTTTAAAATTTTTTTTCAAAATTTTTTTTCAAAATTTTTTTTCAAAATTTTTTTTCAAAATTTTTTTTCAAAATTTTTTTTTC
>JAXCHB010000450.1:0-44142 GCA_036926305.1 Uropetala carovei
TTTCAAATTTTTTTTTCAAAATTGTTTTTCAAAATTGTTTTCAAAATTTTTTTTCAAATTTTTTTTTAAAAATTTTTTTTCAAATTTTTTTTTCAAAATTTTTTTTCAAAATTTTTTTTCAAAATTTTTTTTCAAATTTTTTTTTCAAAATTTTTTTCAAAATTTTTTTTCAAAATTTTTTTTCAAAATTTTTTTTAAAATTTTTTTTTCAAAATTTTTTTTCAAAATTTTTTTTCAAAATTTTTTTTCAAAATTTTTTTTGAAAATTTTTTTTGAAAATTTTTTTTGAAAATTTTTTTTGAAAATTTTTTTTGAAAATTTTTTTTGAAAATTTTTTTTCGAAATTTTTTTCGATATTTTTTTTTCGAAATTTTTTTTCGAAATTTTTTTTCAAATTTTTTTTTCAAAATTTTTTTCAAAATTTTTTTTCAAAATTTTTTTTCAAAATTTTTTTTTCAAAATTTTTTTCAAATTTTTTTTCAAAATTATTTTCAAATTTTTTTCAAAATGTTTTTTCAAATTTTTTTTTCAAATTTTTTTTCAAAATTTTTTTTCAAAATTTTTTTTCAACATTTTTTTCAAAATTTTTTTCAAATTTTTTTCAAAATTTTTTTCAAAATTTTTTTCAAATTTTTTTCAAAATTTTTTTTCAAAATTTTCTTTCAAAATTTTTTTTCAAAATTTTTTTTCAAAATTTTTTTTTTCAAATTTTTTTTCAAGATTTTTTTTTCAAAATTTTTTTTCAAAATTTTTTTTTCAAAATTTTTTTTTCAAATTCTTTTTTCAAAATTTTTTTTCAAAATTTTTTTTCAAAATTTTTTTTCAAATTTTTTTCAAAATTTTTTTCAAATTTTTTTTTTTTTTCAAAATTTTTTCAAAATTTTTTATTTTAATTTTTTTTCAAAATTTTTTTCAAAATTTTTTTCAAAATTTTTTTTCAAATTTCTTTTCAAAATTTTTTTCAAAATTTTTTTCTAAATTTTTTTTCAAATTTTTTTTCAAAATTTTTTTTCAAAATTTTCTTTCAAAATTTTTTTTCAAAATTTTTTTTCAAAATGTTTTTTAAATTTTTTTCAAAATTTTTTTTCAAAATTTTTTTTCAAAATTTTTTTTTTAAATTTTTTTCAAAATTTTTTTCAAAATTTTTTTTCAAAATTTTTTTTCAAAATTTTTTTTCTAAATTTTTTTTCAAATTTTTTTTCAAAATTTTTTTCAAAATTTTTTTTCAAAATTTTTTTTCAAAATTTTTTTTCAAATTTTTTTTCAAAATTTTTTTTCAAATTTTTTTTCAAAATTTTTTTCAAAATTTTTTTTCAAAATTTTTTTTTTAATTTTTTTTCAAAACTTTTTTTCAAAATTTTTTTTCAAATTCTTTTTTCAAAATTTTTTTTCAAAATTTTTTTCAAAATTTTTTTTCAAAATTTTTTTTCAAAATTTTTTTTCAAAATTTTTTTTCAAATTTTTTTTTTTTTTTCAAAATTTTTTTTCAAAATTTTTTTTTTTAATTTTTTTTTTTAATTTTTTTTCAAAATTTTTTTTCAAAATTTTTTTCAAATTTTTTTCAAATTTTTTTCAAAATGTTTTTTCAAAATTTTTTTCAAAATTTTTTTTCAAAATTTTTTTTCAAAATTTTTTTTCAAAATTTTTTTTCAAATTTTTTTTTCAAAATTTTTTTCAAAATTTTTTTCAAAATTTTTTTTCAAAATTTTTTTTCAAAATTTTTTTTCAAAATTTTTTTTCAAAATTTTTTTTCAAAATTTTTTCCTAAAATTTTTTTTCAAAATTTTTTTTCAAAATTTTTTTTCAAAATTTTTTTTCAAATTTTTTTTCTAAATTTTTTTTCAAAATTTTTTTTCAAAATTTTTTTGAAAATTTTTTTTCAAAATTTTTTTTCAAATTTTTTTTTCAAAATTTTTTTCAAATTTTTTTTTCAAAATTTTTTTCAAAATTTTTTTTCAAAATTTTTTTTCAAATTTTTTTTTCAAAATTTTTTTTCAAAATTTTTTTTCAAAATTTTTTTTCAAAATTTTTTTTAAAATTTTTTTTTCAAAATTTTTTTTCAAAATTTTTTTTCAAAATTTTTTTTCAAAATTTTTTTTGAAAATTTTTTTTGAAAATTTTTTTTGAAAATTTTTTTTGAAAATTTTTTTTGAAAATTTTTTTTGAAAATTTTTTTTGAAAATTTTTTTTCGAAATTTTTTTTCGAAATTTTTTTTTTCGAAATTTTTTTTCGAAATTTTTTTTCAAATTTTTTTTTCAAAATTTTTTTTCAAAATTTTTTTTCAAAATTTTTTTTCAAAATTTTTTTTTCAAAATTTTTTTTCAAAATTTTTTTTCAAAATTATTTTTCAAATTTTTTTTTCAAAATGTTTTTTCAAATTTTTTTTTCAAATTTTTTTTCAAAATTTTTTTCAAAATTTTTTTCAACATTTTTTTTCAAAATTTTTTTTCAAATTTTTTTCAAAATTTTTTTTCAAAATTTTTTTTCAAAATTTTTTTTCAAAATTTTCTTTCAAAATTTTTTTCAAAATTTTTTTCAAAATTTTTTTTTCAAATTTTTTTTCAAAATTTTTTTTTCAAAATTTTTTTTCAAAATTTTTTTTTCAAAATTTTTTTTTCAAATTCTTTTTTCAAAATTTTTTTTCAAAATTTTTTTTCAAAATTTTTTTTCAAAATTTTTTTCAAAATTTTTTTCAAATTTTTTTTTTTTTTCAAAATTTTTTTTCAAAATTTTTTATTTTAATTTTTTTTCAAAATTTTTTTTCAAAATTTTTTTTCAAAATTTTTTTTCAAATTTTTTTTCAAAATTTTTTTTCAAATTTTTTTTTCTAAATTTTTTTTCAAAATTTTTTTTCAAAATTTTTTTTCAAAATTTTTTTTCAAAATTTTTTTCAAAATTTTTTTTCAAAATTTTTTTTCAAAATTTTTTTTCAAAATTTTTTTTTAAATTTTTTTTCAAAATTTTTTTTTAAAAATTTTTTTTCAAAATTTTTTTTTTTAAATTTTTTTTCAAAATTTTTTTCAAAATTTTTTTTCAAAATTTTTTTCAAAATTTTTTTTCTAAATTTTTTTTCAAATTTTTTTTCAAAATTTTTTTTCAAAATTTTTTTTCAAAATTTTTTTTCAAAATTTTTTTTCAAATTTTTTTTTCAAAATTTTTTTTCAAATTTTTTTTCAAAATTTTTTTCAAAATTTTTTTTCAAAATTTTTTTTTTAATTTTTTTCAAAACTTTTTTTCAAAATTTTTTTTCAAATTCTTTTTTCAAAATTTTTTTTCAAAATTTTTTTTCAAAATTTTTTTTCAAAATTTTTTTTCAAAATTTTTTTTCAAAATTTTTTTTCAAATTTTTTTTTTTTTTCAAAATTTTTTTTCAAAATTTTTTTTTTTAATTTTTTTTCAAAATTTTTTTTCAAAATTTTTTTTCAAATTTTTTTTCAAATTTTTTTTCAAAATTTTTTTTCAAAATTTTTTTCAAAATTTTTTTTCAAAATTTTTTTTCAAAATTTTTTTTCAAAATTTTTTTCAAAATTTTTTTTCAAATTTTTTTTCAAAATTTTTTTCAAAATTTTTTTTCAAAATTTTTTTTCAAAATTTTTTTTCAAAATTTTTTTTCAAAATTTTTTTTCAAAATTTTTTTTCAAAATTTTTTTCTAAAATTTTTTTTCAAAATTTTTTTTCAAAATTTTTTTTCAAAATTTTTTTTCAAATTTTTTTTCTAAATTTTTTTCAAAATTTTTTTTCAAAATTTTTTTTGAAAATTTTTTTTGAAAATTTTTTTTGAAAATTTTTTTTGAAAATTTTTTTTGAAAATTTTTTTTGAAAATTTTTTTTCAAAATTTTTTTCGAAATTTTTTTTTTCGAAATTTTTTTCGAAATTTTTTTTCAAATTTTTTTTTCAAAATTTTTTTTCAAAATTTTTTTTCAAAATTTTTTTTCAAAATTTTTTTTCAAAATTTTTTTTCAAAATTTTTTTTCAAAATTTTTTTTCAAAATTTTTTTCAAAATTATTTTTCAAATTTTTTTTTCAAAATGTTTTTTCAAATTTTTTTTTCAAATTTTTTTTCAAAATTTTTTTCAAATTTTTTTCAACATTTTTTTTCAAAATTTTTTTTCAAATTTTTTTCAAAACTTTTTTCAAAATTTTTTTCAAAATTTTTTTCAAAATTATTTTTCAAAATTTTTTTCAAAATTTTTTTTCAAAATTTTTTTCAAAATTTTCTTTCAAAATTTTTTTTCAAAATTTTTTTTCAAAATTTTTTTTTTCAAATTTTTTTTCAAAATTTTTTTTCAAAATTTTTTTTCAAAATTTTTTTTTCAAAATTTTTTTCAAATTCTTTTTTTAAAATTTTTTTTCAAAATTTTTTTCAAATTTTTTTTCAAAATTTTTTTCAAATTTTTTTTTTTTTTTCAAAATTTTTTTCAAAATTTTTTTTTTAAATTTTTTTCAATATTTTTTTTCAAAATTTTTTTTCAAAATTTTTTTTCAAATTTTTTTCAAAATTTTTTTTCAAAATTTTTTTTCAAAATTTTTTTTCAAAATTTTTTTTCAAATTTTTTTTTCAAATTTTTTTTTCAAAATTTTTTTTCAAATTTTTTTTCAAAATTTTTTTTCAAAATTTTTTTCAAAATTTTTTTTCAAAATTTTTTTCAAAATTTTTTTCAAAATTTTTTTCAAAATTTTTTTCAAAATTTTTTCTAAAATTTTTTTTCAAAATTTTTTTTCAAAATTTTTTTTCAAAATTTTTTTTCAAATTTTTTTTTCTAAATTTTTTTCAAAATTTTTTTCAAAATTTTTTTCAAAATTTTTTTCAAAATTTTTTTCAAAATTTTTTTCAAAATTTTTTTCAAAATTTTTTTTCAAAATATTTTTTCAAAATTTTTTTCAAAATTTTTTTCAAATTTTTTTTTCAAAATTTTTTTTCAAAATTTTTTTTCAAAATATTTTTTCAAAATTTTTTTTCAAATTTTTTTTTCAAATTTTTTTTTCAAAATTTTTTTTCAAAATTTTTTTTCAACATTTTTTTTCAAAATTTTTTTCAAATTTTTTTCAAAATTTTTTTTCAAAATTTTTTTTCAAAATTTTTTTTCAAAATTTTCTTTCAAAATTTTTTTCAAAATTTTTTTTCAAAATTTTTTTTTCAAATTTTTTTTCAAAATTTTTTTTCAAAATTTTTTTTCAAAATTTTTTTTCAAAATTTTTTTTTCAAATTCTTTTTTCAAAATTTTTTTTCAAAATTTTTTTTCAAAATTTTTTTTCAAAATTTTTTTTCAAAATTTTTTTTCAAATTTTTTTTTTTTTTTCAAAATTTTTTTTCAAAATTTTTTATTTTAATTTTTTTTCAAAATTTTTTTTCAAAATTTTTTTTCAAAATTTTTTTTCAAATTTTTTTTCAAAATTTTTTTTCAAATTTTTTTTTCTAAATTTTTTTCAAAATTTTTTTTCAAAATTTTTTTTCAAAATTTTTTTTCAAAATTTTTTTTCAAAATTTTTTTTCAAAATTTTTTTTCAAAATTTTTTTTCAAAATTTTTTTTTAAATTTTTTTTCAAAATTTTTTTTTAAAAATTTTTTTCAAAATTTTTTTTTTAAATTTTTTTTCAAAATTTTTTTTCAAAATTTTTTTTCAAAATTTTTTTTCAAAATTTTTTTTCTAAATTTTTTTTCAAATTTTTTTTTCAAAATTTTTTTTCAAAATTTTTTTTCAAAATTTTTTTTCAAAATTTTTTTTCAAATTTTTTTTTCAAAATTTTTTTTCAAATTTTTTTCAAAATTTTTTTCAAAATTTTTTTTCAAAATTTTTTTTTTATTTTTTTCAAAACTTTTTTTCAAAATTTTTTTTCAAATTCTTTTTTCAAAATTTTTTTTCAAAATTTTTTTTCAAAATTTTTTTTCAAAATTTTTTTTCAAAATTTTTTTTCAAAATTTTTTTTCAAATTTTTTTTTTTTTTTCAAAATTTTTTTTCAAAATTTTTTTTTTAATTTTTTTTCAAAATTTTTTTTCAAAATTTTTTTTCAAATTTTTTTTCAAATTTTTTTTCAAAATTTTTTTTCAAAATTTTTTTTCAAAATTTTTTTTCAAAATTTTTTTTCAAAATTTTTTTTCAAAATTTTTTTTCAAAATTTTTTTTCAAATTTTTTTTTCAAAATTTTTTTTCAAAATTTTTTTTCAAAATTTTTTTTCAAAATTTTTTTTCAAAATTTTTTTTCAAAATTTTTTTTCAAAATTTTTTTTCAAAATTTTTTTCTAAAATTTTTTTTCAAAATTTTTTTTCAAAATTTTTTTTCAAAATTTTTTTTCAAATTTTTTTTCTAAATTTTTTTTCAAAATTTTTTTTCAAAATTTTTTTTGAAAATTTTTTTTGAAAATTTTTTTTGAAAATTTTTTTTGAAAATTTTTTTTGAAAATTTTTTTTGAAAATTTTTTTTGAAAATTTTTTTTGAAAATTTTTTTTCAAAATTTTTTTTCGAAATTTTTTTTTTCGAAATTTTTTTTCGAAATTTTTTTTCAAATTTTTTTTTCAAAATTTTTTTTCAAAATTTTTTTTCAAAATTTTTTTTCAAAATTTTTTTTCAAAATTTTTTTTCAAAATTTTTTTTCAAAATTTTTTTTCAAAATTTTTTTTCAAAATTATTTTTCAAATTTTTTTTTCAAAATGTTTTTTCAAATTTTTTTTTCAAATTTTTTTTTCAAAATTTTTTTTCAAAATTTTTTTTCAACATTTTTTTTCAAAATTTTTTTTCAAATTTTTTTCAAAACTTTTTTTCAAAATTTTTTTTCAAAATTTTTTTTCAAAATTATTTTTCAAAATTTTTTTTCAAAATTTTTTTTCAAAATTTTTTTTCAAAATTTTCTTTCAAAATTTTTTTTCAAAATTTTTTTTCAAAATTTTTTTTTTCAAATTTTTTTTCAAAATTTTTTTTTCAAAATTTTTTTTCAAAATTTTTTTTTCAAAATTTTTTTTCAAATTCTTTTTTCAAAATTTTTTTTCAAAATTTTTTTTCAAAATTTTTTTTCAAAATTTTTTTTCAAATTTTTTTTTTTTTTTTCAAAATTTTTTTTCAAAATTTTTTTTTTAAATTTTTTTTCAATATTTTTTTTCAAAATTTTTTTTCAAAATTTTTTTTCAAATTTTTTTTCAAAATTTTTTTTCAAAATTTTTTTTCAAAATTTTTTTTCAAAATTTTTTTTCAAATTTTTTTTTCAAATTTTTTTTTCAAAATTTTTTTTCAAATTTTTTTTTCAAAATTTTTTTTCAAAATTTTTTTTCAAAATTTTTTTTCAAAATTTTTTTTCAAAATTTTTTTTCAAAATTTTTTTTCAAAATTTTTTTTCAAAATTTTTTTCTAAAATTTTTTTTCAAAATTTTTTTTCAAAATTTTTTTTCAAAATTTTTTTTCAAATTTTTTTTTCTAAATTTTTTTTCAAAATTTTTTTTCAAAATTTTTTTTCAAAATTTTTTTTCAAAATTTTTTTTCAAAATTTTTTTCAAAATATTTTTTCAAAATTTTTTTTCAAAATTTTTTTTCAAATTTTTTTTTCAAAATTTTTTTTCAAAATTTTTTTTCAAATTTTTTTTTCAACTTTTCTTTTCAAAATTTTTTTTCAAAATTTTTTTTCAAATTTTTTTTTCAAAATTTTTTTTCAAAATTTTTTTTCAAAATTTTTTTTCAAAATTTTTTTTCAAAATTTTTTCCAAAATTTTTTTTCTAATTTTTTTTTCAAAATTTTTTTTCAAAATTTTTTTTCAAAATTTTTTTTCAAATTTTTTTTTCAAAATTTTTTTTTCAAAATTTTTTTTCAAAATTTTTTTTCAAAATTTTTTTTCAAAATATTTTTTCAAAATTTTTTTTCAAAATTTTTTTTCAAAATTTTTTTTCAAAATTTTTTTTTCAAATTTTTTTTTCAAAATTTTTTTTCAAAATTTTTTTTCAAAATTTTTTTTCAAAATTTTTTTTCAAAATTTTTTTTCAAATTTTTTTTCAAAATTTTTTTTCAAAATTTTTTTTCAAAATTTTTTTTCAAAATTTTTTTCAAAATTTTTTTTTAAAAATTTTTTTTCAAATTTTTTTTTTCAAATTTTTTTTTCAAATTTTTTTTTCAAAATTTTTTTTCAAAATTTTTTTTCAAAATTTTTTTTCAAAATTTTTTTTCAAAATTATTTTTCAAAATTTTTTTTCAAATTTTTTTTTTAAATTTTTTTTTCAAAATTTTTTTTCAAAATTTTTTTTCAAAATTTTTTTTTTAAATTTTTTTTCAAAATTTTTTTTCAAAATTTATTTTCAAAATTGTTTTTCAAAATTTTTTTTCAAATTTTTTTTTTTAAAATGTTTTTTCAAAATTTTTTTTCAAATTTTTTTTTCAAAATTTTTTTTCAAAATTTTTTTTCAAAATTTTTTTTCAAATTTTTTTTTCAAAATTTTTTTTCAAAATTTTTTTCAAAATTTTTTTTCAAAATTTTTTTTCAAAATTTTTTTTCAAAATTTTTTTTCAAAATTTTTTTTTCAAAATTTTTTTTCAAAATTTTTTTTCAAATTTTTTTTTCAAAATTTTTTTCAAAATTTTTTTTCAAATTTTTTTTCAAAATTTTTTTTCAAAATTTTTTTTCAAAATTTTTTTTCAAAATGTTTTTTCAAAATTTTTTTTCAAAATTTTTTTTCGAAATTTTTTTTCAAATTTTTTTTTCAAAATTTTTTTTCGAAATTTTTTTTCAAAATTTTTTTTCGAAATTTTTTTTCAAAATTTTTTTCGAAATTTTTTTCAAAATTTATTTTCAAAATTTTTTTTCAAAATTTTTTTTCAAAATTTTTTTTGAAAATTTTTTTTGAAAATTTTTTTTGGAAATTTTTTTTGAAAATTTTTTTTCGAAATTTTTTTTTCGAAATTTTTTTTCGAAATTTTTTTTCGAATTTTTTTTTCCAATTTTTTTTTCCAAATTTTTTTTCAAAATTTTTTTTCAAAATTTTTTTTCAAAATTTTTTTCAAAATTTTTTTTCAAAATTTTTTTTCAAAATTTTTTTCAAAATTTTTTTTCAAAATTTTTTTTCAAAATTTTTTTTCAAAATTTTTTTTCAAAATTTTTTTTCAAAATTTTTTTTCAAAATTTTTTTTCAAAATTTTTTTTCAAATTTTTTTTCAAAATTTTTTTTCAAAATTTTTTTTCAAAATTTTTTTTCAAATTTTTTTCTTCAAAATTTTTTTTCAAAATTTTTTTTCAAATTTTTTTTTCAAAATTTTTTTTCAAAATTTTTTTTCAAAATTTTTTTTCAAAATTTTTTTTCAAAATTTTTTTTCAAAATTTTTTTTCAAAATTTTTTTTCAAAATTTTTTTTCAAAATTTTTTTTCAAAATTTTTTTTCAAACTTTTTTTTCAAAATTTTTTTTCAAAATTTTTTTTTTAATTTTTTTTCAAAATTTTTTTTTCAAAATTTTTTTTCAAAATTTTTTTTTTTAAATTTTTTTTCAAAATTTTTTTTCAAAATTTTTTTTCAAAATTTTTTTCAAAATTTTTTTTCAAAATTTTTTTTCAAAATTTTTTTTCAAAATTTTTTTTCAAAATTTTTTTTCAAAATTTTTTTTTTAAATTTTTTTTCAAAATTTTTTTTTAAATTTTTTTTCAAAATTTTTTTTTCAAAATTTTTTTTCAAAATTTTTTTTTTTAAATTTTTTTTCAAAATTTTTTTTCAAAATTTTTTTTCAAAATTTTTTTTCTAAATTTTTTTTCAAAATTTTTTTTCAAAATTTTTTTTCAAAATTTTTTTCAAAATTTTTTTTCAAAATTTTTTTTCAAATTTTTTTTTCAAAATTTTTTTTCAAATTTTTTTTCAAAATTTTTTTTCAAAATTTTTTTTCAAAATTTTTTTTTTAATTTTTTTTCAAAACTTTTTTTCAAATTTTTTTTTCAAATTCTCTTTTCAAAATTTTTTTCCAAATTTTTTTTCAAAATTTTTTTTCAAAATTTTTTTTCAAAATTTTTTTTCAATTTTTTTTTTTTTTCAAAATTTTTTTTTTAATTTTTTTTCAAAATTTTTTTTCAAATTTTTTTTTTTTTTTTCAAAATTTTTTTTTTTAATTTTTTTCAAAATTTTTTTTCAAAATTTTTTTTCAAAATTTTTTTTCAAATTTTTTTTCAAAATTTTTTTTCAAAATGTTTTTTCAAAATTTTTTTTCAAAATTTTTTTTCGAAATTTTTTTTCAAATTTTTTTTTCAAAATTTTTTTTTGGAAATTTTTTTTCAAAATTTTTTTTCGAAATTTTTTTTCAAAATTTTTTTTCGAAATTTTTTTTCAAAATTTTTTTCGAAATTTATTTTCAAAATTTTTTTTCAAAATTTTTTTTCAAAATTTTTTTTGAAAATTTTTTTTGAAAATTTTTTTTGGAAATTTTTTTTGAAAATTTTTTTTCGAAATTTTTTTTTCGAAATTTTTTTTCGAAATTTTTTTTCGAATTTTTTTTTCCAAATTTTTTTTCAAAATTTTTTTTCAAAATTTTTTTTCAAAATTTTTTTTCAAAATTTTTTTTCAAAATTTTTTTTCAAAATTTTTTTTCAAAATTTTTTTTCAAAATTTTTTTTCAAAATTTTTTTTCAAATTTTTTTTCAAAATTTTTTTTCAAAATTTTTTTTCAAAATTTTTTTTCAAATTTTTTTTTTCAAAATTTTTTTTCAAAATTTTTTTTCAAATTTTTTTTTCAAAATTTTTTTTCAAAATTTTTTTTCAAAATTTTTTTTCAAAATTTTTTTTCAAAATTTTTTTTCAAAATTTTTTTTCAAAATTTTTTTTCAAACTTTTTTTTCAAAATTTTTTTTCAAAATTTTTTTTTAAATTTTTTTTCAAAATTTTTTTTTCAAAATTTTTTTTCAAAATTTTTTTTTTAAATTTTTTTTCAAAATTTTTTTTCAAAATTTTTTTTCAAAATTTTTTTTCAAAATTTTTTTTCAAAATTTTTTTTCAAAATTTTTTTTCAAAATTTTTTTTCAAAATTTTTTTTCAAAATTTTTTTCAAAATTTTTTTTTAAATTTTTTTTCAAAATTTTTTTTTAAATTTTTTTTCAAAATTTTTTTTTCAAAATTTTTTTTCAAAATTTTTTTTTTTAAATTTTTTTTCAAAATTTTTTTTCAAAATTTTTTTTCAAATTTTTTTTTCAAATTTTTTTTTCAAAATTTTTTTTCAAAATTTTTTTTCAAAATTTTTTTTCAAATTTTTTTTTCAAAATTTTTTTTCAAAATTTTTTTTCAAAATTTTTTTTCAAAATTTTTTTTAAAATTTTTTTTTCAAAATTTTTTTTCAAAATTTTTTTTCAAAATTTTTTTTCAAAATTTTTTTTCAAAATTTTTTTTCAAAATTTTTTTTCAAAATTTTTTTTGAAAATTTTTTTTGAAAATTTTTTTTGAAAATTTTTTTTCGAAATTTTTTTTCGAAATTTTTTTTTTCGAAATTTTTTTTCGAAATTTTTTTTCAAATTTTTTTTTCAAAATTTTTTTTCAAAATTTTTTTTCAAAATTTTTTTTCAACATTTTTTTTCAAAATTTTTTTTCAAATTTTTTTCAAAATTTTTTTTCAAAATTTTTTTTCAAAATTTTTTTTCAAAATTTTTTTTCAAAATTTTCTTTCAAAATTTTTTTTCAAAATTTTTTTTCAAAATTTTTTTTTTCAAATTTTTTTTTTAAAATTTTTTTTTCAAAATTTTTTTTCAAAATTTTTTTTTCAAAATTTTTTTTCAAATTCTTTTTTCAAAATTTTTTTTCAAAATTTTTTTTCAAAATTTTTTTTCAAAATTTTTTTTCAAAATTTTTTTTCAAATTTTTTTTTTTTTTTTCAAAATTTTTTTTCAAAATTTTTTATTTTAATTTTTTTTCAAAATTTTTTTTCAAAATTTTTTTTCAAAATTTTTTTTCAAATTTTTTTTCAAAATTTTTTTTCAAAATTTTTTTTCAAAATTTTTTTTCAAAATTTTTTTTCAAAATTTTTTTTCAAAATTTTTTTTCAAAATTTTTTTTCAAAATTTTTTTTCAAAATTTTTTTTCAAAATTTTTTTTTAAATTTTTTTTCAAAATTTTTTTTTCAAAATTTTTTTTCAAAATTTTTTTTTTAAATTTTTTTTCAAAATTTTTTTTCAAAATTTTTTTTCAAAATTTTTTTTCAAAATTTTTTTTCAAAATTTTTTTTCAAATTTTTTTTTCAAAATTTTTTTTCAAAATTTTTTTTCAAAATTTTTTTTCAAATTTTTTTTTCAAAATTTTTTTTCAAAATTTTTTTTCAAAATTTTTTTTCAAAATTTTTTTTGAAAATTTTTTTTGAAAATTTTTTTTGAAAATTTTTTTTGAAAATTTTTTTTGATAATTTTTTTTGAAAATTTTTTTTCGAAATTTTTTTTCGAAATTTTTTTTTTCGAAATTTTTTTTCGAAATTTTTTTTCAAATTTTTTTTTCAAAATTTTTTTTCAAAATTTTTTTTCAAAATTTTTTTTCAAAATTTTTTTTCAAAATTTTTTTTCAAAATTATTTTTCAAATTTTTTTTTCAAAATGTTTTTTCAAATTTTTTTTTCAAATTTTTTTTTCAAAATTTTTTTTCAAAATTTTTTTTCAACATTTTTTTTCAAAATTTTTTTTCAAATTTTTTTCAAAATTTTTTTTCAAAATTTTTTTTCAAAATTTTTTTTCAAAATTTTCTTTCAAAATTTTTTTTCAAAATTTTTTTTCAAAATTTTTTTTTCAAATTTTTTTTCAAAATTTTTTTTTCAAAATTTTTTTTCAAAATTTTTTTTTCAAAATTTTTTTTTCAAATTCTTTTTTCAAAATTTTTTTTCAAAATTTTTTTTCAAAATTTTTTTTCAAAATTTTTTTTCAAAATTTTTTTTCAAATTTTTTTTTTTTTTTTTCAAAATTTTTTTTCAAAATTTTTTATTTTAATTTTTTTTCAAAATTTTTTTTCAAAATTTTTTTTCAAAATTTTTTTTCAAATTTTTTTTCAAAATTTTTTTTCAAAATTTTTTTTCAAAATTTTTTTTCAAAATTTTTTTTCAAAATTTTTTTTCAAAATTTTTTTTCAAAATTTTTTTTCAAAATTTTTTTTCAAAATTTTTTTTCAAATTTTTTTTTCAAAATTTTTTTTCAACATTTTTTTTCAAAATTTTTTTTCAAAATTTTTTTTCAAAATTTTTTTTCAAAATTTTTTTTCAAAATTTTTTTTCAAAATTTTTTTTCGAAATTTTTTTTTCGAAATTTTTTTTCGAAATTTCTTTTCAAATTTTTTTTTCAAAATTTTTTTTCGAAATTTTTTTTTTAAATTTTTTTTCAAAATTTTTTTTCAAAACTTTTTTTCAAAATTTTTTTTCAAAATTTTTTTTCAAAATTTTTTTTCAAAATTTTTTTTCAAAATTTTTTTTCAAAATTTTTTTTCAAATTTTTTTTTCAAAATTTTTTTTCAAATTTTTTTTCAAAATTTTTTTTCAAAATTTTTTTTCAAAATTTTTTTTCAAAATTTTTTTTCAAAATTTTTTTTCAAAATTTTTTTTCAAAATTTTTTTTCAAAATTTTTTTTCAAAATTTTTTTTCAAAATTTTTTTTCAAATTTTTTTTTCAAAATTTTTTTTTCAAAATTTTTTTTTCAAAATTTTTTTTCAAAATTTTTTTTCAAAATTTTTTTTCAAAATTTTTTTTCAAAATTTTTTTTCAAATTTTTTTTTCAAATTTTTTTTCAGAACTTTTTTTCAAAATATTTTTTCAAAATTTTTTTTCAAAATTTTTTTTCAAAATTTTTTTTCAAAATTTTTTTTTTAAATTTTTTTTCAAAATTTTTTTTCAAAATTTTTTTTCAAAATTTTTTTTCAAAATTTTTTTTTTAAATTTTTTTTCAAAATTTTTTTTCAAAATTTTTTTTCAAAATTGTTTTTCAAAATTTTTTTTCAAATTTTTTTTTTCAAAATTTTTTTTCAAAATTTTTTTTCAAATTTTTTTTTCAAAATTTTTTTTCAAAATTTTTTTTCAAAATTTTTTTTCAAATTTTTTTTTCAAAATTTTTTTTCAAAATTTTTTTCAAAATTTTTTTTCAAAATTATTTTTCAAAATTTTTTTTCAAAATTTTTTTTCAAAATTTTTTTTCAAAATTTTTTTTCAAAATTTTCTTTCAAAATTTTTTTTCAAAATTTTTTTTCAAAATTTTTTTTTTCAAATTTTTTTTCAAAATTTTTTTTTCAAAATTTTTTTTCAAAATTTTTTTTTCAAAATTTTTTTTCAAATTCTTTTTTCAAAATTTTTTTTCAAAATTTTTTTTCAAAATTTTTTTTCAAAATTTTTTTTCAAAATTTTTTTTCAAAATTTTTTTTCAAATTTTTTTTTTTTTTTTCAAAATTTTTTTTCAAAATTTTTTTTTTAAATTTTTTTTCAATATTTTTTTTCAAAATTTTTTTTCAAAATTTTTTTTCAAATTTTTTTTCAAAATTTTTTTTCAAAATTTTTTTTCAAAATTTTTTTTCAAAATTTTTTTTCAAATTTTTTTTTCAAATTTTTTTTTCAAAATTTTTTTTCAAATTTTTTTTTCAAAATTTTTTTTCAAAATTTTTTTTCAAAATTTTTTTTCAAAATTTTTTTTCAAAATTTTTTTTCAAAATTTTTTTTCAAAATTTTTTTTCAAAATTTTTTTCTAAAATTTTTTTTCAAAATTTTTTTTCAAAATTTTTTTTCAAAATTTTTTTTCAAATTTTTTTTTCTAAATTTTTTTTCAAAATTTTTTTTCAAAATTTTTTTTCAAAATTTTTTTTCAAAATTTTTTTTCAAAATTTTTTTTCAAAATATTTTTTCAAAATTTTTTTTCAAAATTTTTTTTCAAATTTTTTTTTCAAAATTTTTTTTCAAAATTTTTTTTCAAATTTTTTTTTCAACTTTTCTTTTCAAAATTTTTTTTCAAAATTTTTTTTCAAATTTTTTTTTCAAAATTTTTTTTCAAAATTTTTTTTCAAAATTTTTTTTCAAAATTTTTTTTCAAAATTTTTTCCAAAATTTTTTTTCTAATTTTTTTTTCAAAATTTTTTTTCAAAATTTTTTTTCAAAATTTTTTTTCAAAATTTTTTTTCAAATTTTTTTTTCAAAATTTTTTTTTCAAAATTTTTTTTCAAAATTTTTTTTCAAAATTTTTTTTCAAAATATTTTTTCAAAATTTTTTTTCAAAATTTTTTTTCAAAATTTTTTTTCAAAATTTTTTTTTCAATTTTTTTTTTCAAAATTTTTTTTCAAAATTTTTTTTCAAAATTTTTTTTCAAAATTTTTTTTCAAAATTTTTTTTCAAATTTTTTTTCAAAATTTTTTTTCAAAATTTTTTTTCAAAATTTTTTTTCAAAATTTTTTTCAAAATTTTTTTTCAAAATTTTTTTTCAAATTTTTTTTTTCAAATTTTTTTTTCAAATTTTTTTTTCAAAATTTTTTTTCAAAATTTTTTTTCAAAATTTTTTTTCAAAATTTTTTTTCAAAATTATTTTTCAAAATTTTTTTTCAAATTTTTTTTTTAAATTTTTTTTTCAAAATTTTTTTTCAAAATTTTTTTTCAAAATTTTTTTTTTAAATTTTTTTTCAAAATTTTTTTTCAAAATTTATTTTCAAAATTGTTTTTCAAAATTTTTTTTCAAATTTTTTTTTTCAAAATTTTTTTTCAAAATTTTTTTTCAAATTTTTTTTTCAAAATTTTTTTTCAAAATTTTTTTTCAAAATTTTTTTTCAAATTTTTTTTTCAAAATTTTTTTTCAAAATTTTTTTCAAAATTTTTTTTCAAAATTTTTTTTCAAAATTTTTTTTCAAAATTTTTTTTCAAAATTTTTTTTTCAAAATTTTTTTTCAAAATTTTTTTTCAAATTTTTTTTTCAAAATTTTTTTCAAAATTTTTTTTCAAATTTTTTTTCAAAATTTTTTTTCAAAATTTTTTTTCAAAATTTTTTTTCAAAATGTTTTTTCAAAATTTTTTTTCAAAATTTTTTTTCGAAATTTTTTTTCAAATTTTTTTTTCAAAATTTTTTTTCGAAATTTTTTTTCAAAATTTTTTTTCGAAATTTTTTTTCAAAATTTTTTTCGAAATTTTTTTCAAAATTTATTTTCAAAATTTTTTTTCAAAATTTTTTTTCAAAATTTTTTTTGAAAATTTTTTTTGAAAATTTTTTTTGGAAATTTTTTTTGAAAATTTTTTTTCGAAATTTTTTTTTCGAAATTTTTTTTCGAAATTTTTTTTCGAATTTTTTTTTCCAATTTTTTTTTCCAAATTTTTTTTCAAAATTTTTTTTCAAAATTTTTTTTCAAAATTTTTTTCAAAATTTTTTTTCAAAATTTTTTTTCAAAATTTTTTTTCAAAATTTTTTTTCAAAATTTTTTTTCAAAATTTTTTTTCAAAATTTTTTTTCAAAATTTTTTTTCAAATTTTTTTTCAAAATTTTTTTTCAAAATTTTTTTTCAAAATTTTTTTTCAAATTTTTTTCTTCAAAATTTTTTTTCAAAATTTTTTTTCAAATTTTTTTTTCAAAATTTTTTTTCAAAATTTTTTTTCAAAATTTTTTTTCAAAATTTTTTTTCAAAATTTTTTTTCAAAATTTTTTTTCAAAATTTTTTTTCAAAATTTTTTTTCAAAATTTTTTTTCAAAATTTTTTTTCAAACTTTTTTTTCAAAATTTTTTTTCAAAATTTTTTTTTTAATTTTTTTTCAAAATTTTTTTTTCAAAATTTTTTTTCAAAATTTTTTTTTTTAAATTTTTTTTCAAAATTTTTTTTCAAAATTTTTTTTCAAAATTTTTTTTCAAAATTTTTTTTCAAAATTTTTTTTCAAAATTTTTTTTCAAAATTTTTTTTCAAAATTTTTTTTCAAAATTTTTTTTTTAAATTTTTTTTCAAAATTTTTTTTTAAATTTTTTTTCAAAATTTTTTTTTCAAAATTTTTTTTCAAAATTTTTTTTTTTAAATTTTTTTTCAAAATTTTTTTTCAAAATTTTTTTTCAAAATTTTTTTTCAAAATTTTTTTTCTAAATTTTTTTTCAAAATTTTTTTTCAAAATTTTTTTTCAAAATTTTTTTTCAAAATTTTTTTTCAAAATTTTTTTTCAAATTTTTTTTTCAAAATTTTTTTTCAAATTTTTTTTCAAAATTTTTTTTCAAAATTTTTTTTCAAAATTTTTTTTTTAATTTTTTTTCAAAACTTTTTTTCAAATTTTTTTTTCAAATTCTTTTTTCAAAATTTTTTTCCAAATTTTTTTTCAAAATTTTTTTTCAAAATTTTTTTTCAAAATTTTTTTTCAATTTTTTTTTTTTTCAAAATTTTTTTTTTAATTTTTTTTCAAAATTTTTTTTCAAATTTTTTTTTTTTTTTTTCAAAATTTTTTTTTTTAATTTTTTTTCAAAATTTTTTTTCAAAATTTTTTTTCAAATTTTTTTTCAAAATTTTTTTCAAAATGTTTTTTCAAAATTTTTTTTCAAAATTTTTTTTCGAAATTTTTTTTCAAATTTTTTTTTCAAAATTTTTTTTCGAAATTTTTTTTCAAAATTTTTTTTCGAAATTTTTTTTCAAAATTTTTTTTCGAAATTTTTTTTCAAAATTTTTTTCGAAATTTATTTTCAAAATTTTTTTTCAAAATTTTTTTTCAAAATTTTTTTTGAAAATTTTTTTTGAAAATTTTTTTTGGAAATTTTTTTTGAAAATTTTTTTTCGAAATTTTTTTTTCGAAATTTTTTTTCGAAATTTTTTTTCGAATTTTTTTTTCCAAATTTTTTTTCAAAATTTTTTTTCAAAATTTTTTTTCAAAATTTTTTTTCAAAATTTTTTTTCAAAATTTTTTTTCAAAATTTTTTTTCAAAATTTTTTTTCAAATTTTTTTTCAAAATTTTTTTTCAAAATTTTTTTTCAAAATTTTTTTTCAAATTTTTTTTTTCAAAATTTTTTTTCAAAATTTTTTTTCAAATTTTTTTTTCAAAATTTTTTTTCAAAATTTTTTTTCAAAATTTTTTTTCAAAATTTTTTTTCAAAATTTTTTTTCAAAATTTTTTTTCAAAATTTTTTTTCAAACTTTTTTTTCAAAATTTTTTTTCAAAATTTTTTTTAAAATTTTTTTTCAAAATTTTTTTTTCAAAATTTTTTTTCAAAATTTTTTTTTTTAAATTTTTTTTCAAAATTTTTTTTCAAAATTTTTTTTCAAAATTTTTTTTCAAAATTTTTTTTCAAAATTTTTTTTCAAAATTTTTTTTCAAAATTTTTTTTCAAAATTTTTTTTCAAAATTTTTTTTCAAAATTTTTTTTCAAAATTTTTTTTCAAAATTTTTTTTAAAATTTTTTTTCAAAATTTTTTTTTAAATTTTTTTTCAAAATTTTTTTTTCAAAATTTTTTTTCAAAATTTTTTTTTTTAAATTTTTTTTCAAAATTTTTTTTCAAAATTTTTTTTCAAAATTTTTTTTCAAATTTTTTTTTCAAAATTTTTTTTCAAAATTTTTTTTCAAAATTTTTTTTCAAAATTTTTTTTCAAAATTTTTTTCAAAATTTTTTTTCAAAATTTTTTTTCAAAATTTTTTTTCAAAATTTTTTTTCAAAATTTTTTTTTCAAAATTTTTTTTCAAAATTTTTTTTCAAATTTTTTTTTCAAAATTTTTTTCAAAATTTTTTTTCAAATTTTTTTTCAAAATTTTTTTTCAAAATTTTTTTTCAAAATTTTTTTTCAAAATGTTTTTTCAAAATTTTTTTTCAAAATTTTTTTTCGAAATTTTTTTTCAATTTTTTTTTTCAAAATTTTTTTTCGAAATTTTTTTTCAAAATTTTTTTTCGAAATTTTTTTTCAAAATTTTTTTCGAAATTTTTTTCAAAATTTATTTTCAAAATTTATTTTCAAAATTTTTTTTCAAAATTTTTTTTGAAAATTTTTTTTGAAAATTTTTTTTGGAAATTTTTTTTGAAAATTTTTTTCGAAATTTTTTTTTCGAAATTTTTTTTCGAAATTTTTTTTCGAATTTTTTTTTCCAATTTTTTTTTCCAAATTTTTTTTCAAAATTTTTTTTCAAAATTTTTTTTCAAAATTTTTTTCAAAATTTTTTTTCAAAATTTTTTTTCAAAATTTTTTTTCAAAATTTTTTTTCAAAATTTTTTTTCAAAATTTTTTTTCAAAATTTTTTTTCAAAATTTTTTTTCAAATTTTTTTTCAAAATTTTTTTTCAAAATTTTTTTTCAAAATTTTTTTTCAAATTTTTTTCTTCAAAATTTTTTTTCAAAATTTTTTTTCAAATTTTTTTTTCAAAATTTTTTTTCAAAATTTTTTTTCAAAATTTTTTTTCAAAATTTTTTTTCAAAATTTTTTTTCAAAATTTTTTTTCAAAATTTTTTTTCAAAATTTTTTTTCAAAATTTTTTTTCAAAATTTTTTTTCAAAATTTTTTTTCAAACTTTTTTTTCAAAATTTTTTTTCAAAATTTTTTTTTTAATTTTTTTTCAAAATTTTTTTTTCAAAATTTTTTTTCAAAATTTTTTTTTTAAAATTTTTTTTCAAAATTTTTTTTCAAAATTTTTTTTCAAAATTTTTTTTCAAAATTTTTTTTCAAAATTTTTTTTCAAAATTTTTTTTCAAAATTTTTTTTTTAAATTTTTTTTCAAAATTTTTTTTTAAATTTTTTTTCAAAATTTTTTTTTCAAAATTTTTTTTCAAAATTTTTTTTTTTAAATTTTTTTTCAAAATTTTTTTTCAAAATTTTTTTTCAAAATTTTTTTTCAAAATTTTTTTTCTAAATTTTTTTTCAAAATTTTTTTTCAAAATTTTTTTTCAAAATTTTTTTTCAAAATTTTTTTTCAAAATTTTTTTTCAAATTTTTTTTTCAAAATTTTTTTTCAAATTTTTTTTCAAAATTTTTTTTCAAAATTTTTTTTCAAAATTTTTTTTTTAATTTTTTTTCAAAACTTTTTTTCAAATTTTTTTTTCAAATTCTTTTTTCAAAATTTTTTTCCAAATTTTTTTTCAAAATTTTTTTTCAAAATTTTTTTTCAAAATTTTTTTTCAATTTTTTTTTTTTTTTCAAAATTTTTTTTTTTAATTTTTTTTCAAAATTTTTTTTCAAATTTTTTTTTTTTTTTTTTTCAAAATTTTTTTTTTTAATTTTTTTTCAAAATTTTTTTTCAAAATTTTTTTTCAAATTTTTTTTCAAAATTTTTTTTCAAAATGTTTTTTCAAAATTTTTTTTCAAAATTTTTTTTCGAAATTTTTTTTCAAATTTTTTTTTCAAAATTTTTTTTCGAAATTTTTTTTCAAAATTTTTTTTCGAAATTTTTTTTCAAAATTTTTTTTCGAAATTTTTTTTCAAAATTTTTTTCGAAATTTATTTTCAAAATTTTTTTTCAAAATTTTTTTTCAAAATTTTTTTTGAAAATTTTTTTTGAAAATTTTTTTTGGAAATTTTTTTTGAAAATTTTTTTTCGAAATTTTTTTTTCGAAATTTTTTTTCGAAATTTTTTTTCGAATTTTTTTTTCCAAATTTTTTTTCAAAATTTTTTTTCAAAATTTTTTTTCAAAATTTTTTTTCAAAATTTTTTTTCAAAATTTTTTTTCAAAATTTTTTTTCAAAATTTTTTTTCAAAATTTTTTTTCAAAATTTTTTTTCAAATTTTTTTTCAAAATTTTTTTTCAAAATTTTTTTTCAAAATTTTTTTTCAAATTTTTTTTTTCAAAATTTTTTTTCAAAATTTTTTTTCAAATTTTTTTTTCAAAATTTTTTTTCAAAATTTTTTTTCAAAATTTTTTTTCAAAATTTTTTTTCAAAATTTTTTTTCAAAATTTTTTTTCAAAATTTTTTTTCAAACTTTTTTTTCAAAATTTTTTTTCAAAATTTTTTTTTAAATTTTTTTTCAAAATTTTTTTTTCAAAATTTTTTTTCAAAATTTTTTTTTTAAATTTTTTTTCAAAATTTTTTTTCAAAATTTTTTTTCAAAATTTTTTTTCAAAATTTTTTTTCAAAATTTTTTTTCAAAATTTTTTTTCAAAATTTTTTTTCAAAATTTTTTTTCAAAATTTTTTTTCAAAATTTTTTTCAAAATTTTTTTTCAAAATTTTTTTTCAAAATTTTTTTTCAAAATTTTTTTTAAAATTTTTTTTCAAAATTTTTTTTTAAATTTTTTTTCAAAATTTTTTTTTCAAAATTTTTTTTCAAAATTTTTTTTTTTAAATTTTTTTTCAAAATTTTTTTTCAAAATTTTTTTTCAAAATTTTTTTTCAAATTTTTTTTTCAAAATTTTTTTTCAAAATTTTTTTTCAAAATTTTTTTTCAAATTTTTTTTTCAAAATTTTTTTTCAAAATTTTTTTTCAAAATTTTTTTTCAAAATTTTTTTTAAAATTTTTTTTTCAAAATTTTTTTTCAAAATTTTTTTTCAAAATTTTTTTTCAAAATTTTTTTTGAAAATTTTTTTTGAAAATTTTTTTTGAAAATTTTTTTTGAAAATTTTTTTTGAAAATTTTTTTTGAAAATTTTTTTTCTAAATTTTTTTTCGAAATTTTTTTTTTCGAAATTTTTTTTCGAAATTTTTTTTCAAATTTTTTTTTCAAAATTTTTTTTCAAAATTTTTTTTCAAAATTTTTTTTCAAAATTTTTTTTCAACATTTTTTTTCAAAATTTTTTTTCAAATTTTTTTCAAAATTTTTTTTCAAAATTTTTTTTCAAAATTTTTTTTCAAAATTTTTTTTCAAAATTTTTTTTCAAAATTTTTTTTCAAAATTTTTTTTCAAATTTTTTTTTCAAAATTTTTTTTCAAAATTTTTTTTCAAAATTTTTTTTCAAATTTTTTTTTCAAAATTTTTTTTCAAAATTTTTTTTCAAAATTTTTTTTCAAAATTTTTTTTAAAATTTTTTTTTCAAAATTTTTTTTCAAAATTTTTTTTCAAAATTTTTTTTCAAAATTTTTTTTGAAAATTTTTTTTGAAAATTTTTTTTGAAAATTTTTTTTGAAAATTTTTTTTGAAAATTTTTTTTGAAAATTTTTTTTCGAAATTTTTTTTCGAAATTTTTTTTTTCGAAATTTTTTTTCGAAATTTTTTTTCAAATTTTTTTTTCAAAATTTTTTTTCAAAATTTTTTTTCAAAATTTTTTTTCAAAATTTTTTTTCAAATTTTTTTTTCAAAATTTTTTTTCAAAATTTTTTTTCAAATTTTTTTTTTTTTTTTTCAAAATTTTTTTTCAAAATTTTTTATTTTAATTTTTTTTCAAAATTTTTTTTCAAAATTTTTTTTCAAAATTTTTTTTCAAATTTTTTTTCAAAATTTTTTTTCAAAATTTTTTTTCAAAATTTTTTTTCAAAATTTTTTTTCAAAATTTTTTTTCAAAATTTTTTTTCAAAATTTTTTTTCAAAATTTTTTTTCAAATTTTTTTTTCAAAATTTTTTTTCAACATTTTTTTTCAACATTTTTTTTCAAAATTTTTTTTCAAAATTTTTTTTCAAAATTTTTTTTCAAATTTTTTTTTCAAAATTTTTTTTCAACATTTTTTTTCAAAATTTTTTTTCAAAATTTTTTTTCAAAATTTTTTTTCAAAATTTTTTTTCGAAATTTTTTTTTCGAAATTTTTTTTCGAAATTTTTTTTCAAATTTTTTTTTCAAAATTTTTTTTCAAAATTTTTTTTCAAAATTTTTTTTCAAAATTTTTTTTCAAATTTTTTTTTCAAAATTTTTTTTCAACATTTTTTTTCAAAATTTTTTTTCAAAATTTTTTTTCAAAATTTTTTTTCAAAATTTTTTTTCGAAATTTTTTTTTCGAAATTTTTTTTCGAAATTTTTTTTCAAATTTTTTTTTCAAAATTTTTTTTCGAAATTTTTTTTTTAAATTTTTTTTCAAAATTTTTTTTCAAAACTTTTTTTCAAAATTTTTTTTCAAAATTTTTTTTCAAAATTTTTTTTCAAAATTTTTTTTCAAAATTTTTTTTCAAATTTTTTTTTCAAAATTTTTTTTCAAATTTTTTTTCAAAATTTTTTTTCAAAATTTTTTTTCAAAATTTTTTTTCAAAATTTTTTTTCAAAATTTTTTTTCAAAATTTTTTTTCAAAATTTTTTTTCAAAATTTTTTTTCAAAATTTTTTTTCAAAATTTTTTTTCAAATTTTTTTTTCAAAATTTTTTTTCAAAATTTTTTTTTCAAAATTTTTTTTCAAAATTTTTTTTCAAAATTTTTTTTCAAAATTTTTTTTCAAATTTTTTTTTCAAATTTTTTTTCAGAACTTTTTTTCAAAATATTTTTTCAAAATTTTTTTTCAAAATTTTTTTTCAAAATTTTTTTTCAAAATTTTTTTTTTAAATTTTTTTTCAAAATTTTTTTTCAAAATTTTTTTTCAAAATTTTTTTTTTAAATTTTTTTTCAAAATTTTTTTTCAAAATTTTTTTTCAAAATTGTTTTTCAAAATTTTTTTTCAAATTTTTTTTTTCAAAATTTTTTTTCAAAATTTTTTTTCAAATTTTTTTTTCAAAATTTTTTTTCAAAATTTTTTTTCAAAATTTTTTTTCAAATTTTTTTTTCAAAATTTTTTTTCAAAATTTTTTTCAAAATTTTTTTTCAAAATTTTTTTTCAAAATTTTTTTTCAAAATTTTTTTTCAAAATTTTTTTTTCAAAATTTTTTTTCAAAATTTTTTTTCAAATTTTTTTTTCAAAATTTTTTTTCAAAATTTTTTTTCAAATTTTTTTTCAAAATTTTTTTTCAAAATTTTTTTTCAAAATTTTTTTTCAAAATGTTTTTTCAAAATTTTTTTTCAAAATTTTTTTTCGAAATTTTTTTTCAAATTTTTTTTTCAAAATTTTTTTTCGAAATTTTTTTTCAAAATTTTTTTTCGAAATTTTTTTTCAAAATTTTTTTCGAAATTTTTTTTCAAAATTTATTTTCAAAATTTTTTTTCAAAATTTTTTTTCAAAATTTTTTTTGAAAATTTTTTTTGAAAATTTTTTTTGGAAATTTTTTTTGAAAATTTTTTTTCGAAATTTTTTTTTCGAAATTTTTTTTCGAAATTTTTTTTCGAATTTTTTTTTCCAAATTTTTTTTCAAAATTTTTTTTCAAAATTTTTTTTCAAAATTTTTTTTCAAAATTTTTTTTCAAAATTTTTTTTCAAAATTTTTTTTCAAAATTTTTTTTCAAAATTTTTTTTCAAAATTTTTTTTCAAATTTTTTTTCAAAATTTTTTTTAAAATTTTTTTTTCAAAATTTTTTTTCAAAATTTTTTTTCAAAATTTTTTTTCAAAATTTTTTTTCAAAATTTTTTTTGAAAATTTTTTTTGAAAATTTTTTTTGAAAATTTTTTTTGAAAATTTTTTTTGAAAATTTTTTTTCGAAATTTTTTTTCGAAATTTTTTTTTTCGAAATTTTTTTTCGAAATTTTTTTTCAATTTTTTTTTTCAAAATTTTTTTTCAAAATTTTTTTTCAAAATTTTTTTTCAAAATTTTTTTTCAAAATTTTTTTTCAAAATTATTTTTCAAATTTTTTTTTCAAAATGTTTTTTCAAATTTTTTTTTCAAATTTTTTTTTTTAAATTTTTTTTCAAAATTTTTTTTCAACATTTTTTTTCAAAATTTTTTTTCAAATTTTTTTCAAAATTTTTTTTCAAAATTTTTTTTCAAAATTTTTTTTCAAATTTTTTTTTCAAAATTTTTTTTCAAAATTTTTTTTCAAAATTTTTTTTCAAATTTTTTTTCAAAATTTTTTTTCAAAATTTTTTTTCAAAATTTTTTTTCAAAATTTTTTTTCAAAATTTTTTTTCAAAATTTTTTTTCAAAATTTTTTTTCAAAATTTTTTTTCAAAATTTTTTTTCAAATTTTTTTTTCAAAATTTTTTTTCAACATTTTTTTTCAAAATTTTTTTTCAAAATTTTTTTTCAAAATTTTTTTTCAAATTTTTTTTTCAAAATTTTTTTTCAACATTTTTTTTCAAAATTTTTTTTCAAAATTTTTTTTCAAAATTTTTTTTCAAAATTTTTTTTCGAAATTTTTTTTTCGAAATTTTTTTTCGAAATTTTTTTTCAAATTTTTTTTTCAAAATTTTTTTTCGAAATTTTTTTTTTAAATTTTTTTTCAAAATTTTTTTTCAAAATTTTTTTTCAAAATTTTTTTTCAAAATTTTTTTTCAAATTTTTTTTTCAAAATTTTTTTTCAACATTTTTTTTCAAAATTTTTTTTCAAAATTTTTTTTCAAAATTTTTTTTCAAATTTTTTTTTCAAAATTTTTTTTCAACATTTTTTTTCAAAATTTTTTTTCAAAATTTTTTTTCAAAATTTTTTTTCAAACTTTTTTTTCGAAATTTTTTTTTCGAAATTTTTTTTCGAAATTTTTTTTCAAATTTTTTTTTCAAAATTTTTTTTCGAAATTTTTTTTTTAAATTTTTTTTCAAAATTTTTTTTCAAAACTTTTTTTCAAAATTTTTTTTCAAAATTTTTTTTCAAAATTTTTTTTCAAAATTTTTTTTCAAATTTTTTTTCAAAATTTTTTTTCAAAATTTTTTTTCAAAATTTTTTTTCAAATTTTTTTTCAAATTTTTTTTTCAAAATTTTTTTTTAAAATTTTTTTTCAAAATTTTTTTTCAAAATTTTTTTTCAAAATTTTTTTTCAAAATTTTTTTTCAAAATTTTTTTTCAAAATTTTTTTTCAAAATTTTTTTTCAAATTTTTTTTTCAAAATTTTTTTTCAAAATTTTTTTTTCAAAATTTTTTTTCAAAATTTTTTTTCAAAATTTTTTTTCAAAATTTTTTTTCAAATTTTTTTTTCAAATTTTTTTTCAGAACTTTTTTTCAAAATATTTTTTCAAAATTTTTTTTCAAAATTTTTTTTCAAAATTTTTTTTCAAAATTTTTTTTTTAAATTTTTTTTCAAAATTTTTTTTCAAATTTTTTTTTCAAAATTTTTTTTTTAAATTTTTTTTCAAAATTTTTTTTCAAAATTTTTTTTCAAAATTGTTTTTCAAAATTTTTTTTCAAATTTTTTTTTTCAAAATTTTTTTTCAAAATTTTTTTTCAAATTTTTTTTTCAAAATTTTTTTTCAAAATTTTTTTTCAAAATTTTTTTTCAAATTTTTTTTTCAAAATTTTTTTTCAAAATTTTTTTCAAAATTTTTTTTCAAAATTTTTTTTCAAAATTTTTTTTCAAAATTTTTTTTCAAAATTTTTTTTCAAAATTTTTTTTCAAAATTTTTTTCAAATTTTTTTTTCAAAATTTTTTTTCAAAATTTTTTTTCAAATTTTTTTTCAAAATTTTTTTTCAAAATTTTTTTTCAAAATTTTTTTTCAAAATGTTTTTTCAAAATTTTTTTTCAAAATTTTTTTTCAAATTTTTTTTCAAAATTTTTTTTCGAAATTTTTTTTCAAAATTTTTTTCGAAATTTTTTTTCAAAATTTATTTTCAAAATTTTTTTTCAAAATTTTTTTTCAAAATTTTTTTTGAAAATTTTTTTTGAAAATTTTTTTTGGAAATTTTTTTTGAAAATTTTTTTTCGAAATTTTTTTTTCGAAATTTTTTTTCGAAATTTTTTTTCGAATTTTTTTTCAAATTTTTTTTCAAAATTTTTTTTAAAATTTTTTTTTCAAAATTTTTTTTCAAAATTTTTTTTCAAAATTTTTTTTCAAAATTTTTTTTGAAAATTTTTTTGAAAATTTTTTTTGAAAATTTTTTTTGAAAATTTTTTTTGAAAATTTTTTTTGAAAATTTTTTTTCGAAATTTTTTTTCGAAATTTTTTTTTTCGAAATTTTTTTTCGAAATTTTTTTTCAAATTTTTTTTTCAAAATTTTTTTTCAAAATTTTTTTTCAAAATTTTTTTTCAAAATTTTTTTTCAAAATTTTTTTTCAAAATTATTTTTCAAATTTTTTTTTCAAAATGTTTTTTCAAATTTTTTTTTCAAATTTTTTTTTCAAAATTTTTTTTCAAAATTTTTTTTCAACATTTTTTTTCAAAATTTTTTTTCAAATTTTTTTCAAAATTTTTTTTCAAAATTTTTTTTCGAAATTTTTTTTTTTAATTTTTTTTCAAAATTTTTTTTCAAAACTTTTTTTCAAAATTTTTTTTCAAAATTTTTTTTCAAAATTTTTTTTCAAAATTTTTTTTCAAAATTTTTTTTCAGAATTTTTTTTCAAAATTTTTTTTCAAAATTTTTTTTCAAAATTTTTTTTCAAAATTTTTTTTCAAAATTTTTTTTCAAAATTTTTTTTCAAAATTTTTTTTCAAAATTTTTTTTCAAAATTTTTTTTCAAAATTTTTTTTCAAATTTTTTTTCAAAATTTTTTTTAAAATTTTTTTTTCAAAATTTTTTTTGAAAATTTTTTTTGAAAATTTTTTTTCAAAATTTTTTTTGAAAATTTTTTTTGAAAATTTTTTTTGAAAATTTTTTTTGAAAATTTTTTTTGAAAATTTTTTTTCGAAATTTTTTTTCGAAATTTTTTTTTTCGAAATTTTTTTTCGAAATTTTTTTTCAAATTTTTTTTTCAAAATTTTTTTTCAAAATTTTTTTTCAAAATTTTTTTTCAAAATTTTTTTTTCAAAATTTTTTTTCAAAATTATTTTTCAAATTTTTTTTTCAAAATGTTTTTTCAAATTTTTTTTTCAAATTTTTTTTTCAAAATTTTTTTTCAAAATTTTTTTTCAACATTTTTTTTCAAAATTTTTTTTCAAATTTTTTTCAAAATTTTTTTTCAAAATTTTTTTTCAAAATTTTTTTTCAAAATTTTTTTTCAAAATTTTCTTTCAAAATTTTTTTTCAAAATTTTTTTTCAAAATTTTTTTTTTCAAATTTTTTTTCAAAATTTTTTTTTCAAAATTTTTTTTCAAAATTTTTTTTTCAAAATTTTTTTTTCAAATTCTTTTTTCAAAATTTTTTTTCAAAATTTTTTTTCAAAATTTTTTTTCAAAATTTTTTTTCAAAATTTTTTTTCAAATTTTTTTTTTTTTTTTCAAAATTTTTTTTCAAAATTTTTTATTTTAATTTTTTTTCAAAATTTTTTTTTAAAATGTTTTTTCAAAATTTTTTTTCAAAATTTTTTTTCAAAATTTTTTTTCAAAATTTTTTTTCAAATTTTTTTTTTTTTTTCAAAATTTTTTTTCAAAATTTTTTATTTTTATTTTTTTTCAAAATTTTTTTTCAAAATTTTTTTTCAAAATTTTTTTTCAAAATTTTTTTTCAAATTTTTTTTCAAAATTTTTTTTCAAAATTTTTTTTCAAAATTTTTTTTCAAAATTTTTTTTCAAAATTTTTTTTCAAAATTTTTTTTCAAAATTTTTTTTCAAATTTTTTTTTCAAAATTTTTTTTCAACATTTTTTTTTCAAAATTTTTTTTCAAAATTTTTTTTCAAAATTTTTTTTCAAATTTTTTTTTCAAAATTTTTTTTCAACATTTTTTTTCAAAATTTTTTTTCAAAATTTTTTTTCAAAATTTTTTTTCAAAATTTTTTTTCGAAATTTTTTTTTCGAAATTTTTTTTCGAAATTTTTTTTCAAATTTTTTTTTCAAAATTTTTTTTCGAAATTTTTTTTTTAAATTTTTTTTCAAAATTTTTTTTCAAAGCTTTTTTTCAAAATTTTTTTTCAAATTTTTTTTTCAAAATTTTTTTTCAAAATTTTTTTTCAAAATTTTTTTTCAAAATTTTTTTCCAAAATTTTTTTTCAAAATTTTTTTTCAAAATTTTTTTTCAAATTTTTTTTCAAAATTTTTTTTCAAAATTTTTTTTCAAAATTTTTTTTCAAAATTTTTTTTCAAAATTTTTTTTCAAAATTTTTTTTCAAAATTTTTTTTCAAAATTTTTTTTCAAAATTTTTTTTCAAAATTTTTTTTCAAATTTTTTTTTCAAAATTTTTTTTCAAAATTTTTTTTTCAAAATTTTTTTTCAAAATTTTTTTTCAAAATTTTTTTCAAAATTTTTTTTCAAATTTTTTTTTCAAATTTTTTTTCAGAACTTTTTTTCAAAATATTTTTTCAAAATTTTTTTTCAAAATTTTTTTTCAAAATTTTTTTTCAAAATTTTTTTTTTTAATTTTTTTTCAAAATTTTTTTTCAAAATTTTTTTTCAAAATTTTTTTTTTAATTTTTTTTCAAAATTTTTTTTCAAAATTTTTTTTTTAATTTTTTTTCAAAATTTTTTTTCAAAATTTTTTTTCAAAATTTTTTTTTTTAATTTTTTTTCAAAATTTTTTTCAAAATTGTTTTTCAAAATTTTTTTTTAAATTTTTTTTTTCAAAATTTTTTTTCAAAATTTTTTTTCAAATTTTTTTTCAAAATTTTTTTCAAAATTTTTTTTCAAAATTTTTTTTCAAATTTTTTTTTCAAAATTTTTTTTCAAAATTTTTTTCAAAATTTTTTTTCAAAATTTTTTTCAAAATTTTTTTTCAAAATTTTTTTCAAAATTTTTTTTTCAAAATTTTTTTCAAAATTTTTTTCAAATTTTTTTTTCAAAATTTTTTTTCAAAATTTTTTTTCAAATTTTTTTTCAAAATTTTTTTTCAAAATTTTTTTTCAAAATTTTTTTTCAAAATTTTTTTTCAAAATGTTTTTTCAAAATTTTTTTTCAAAATTTTTTTTCGAAATTTTTTTTCAAATTTTTTTTTCAAAATTTTTTTTCGAAATTTTTTTCAAAATTTTTTTCAAAATTTTTTTTCAAATTTTTTTTCAAAATTTTTTTTCAAAATCTTTTTTCAAAATTTTTTTTCAAAATTTTTTTTCAAAATTTTTTTTCAAAATTTTTTTTCAAATTTTTTTTCAAAATTTTTTTTCAAAATATTTTTTCAAAATTTTTTTTCAAAATATTTTTTCAAAATTTTTTTTCAAAATTTTTTTTCAAAATTTTTTTTCAAAATTTATTTTCAAAATCTTTTTTCGAAATTTTTTTTCAAATTTTTTTTTCGAAATTTTTTTCAAAATTTTTTTTCAAAATTTTTTTTCAAAATTTTTTTCAAAATTTTTTTCAAAATTTTTTTTCAAATTTTTTTTCAAAATTTTTTTTCAAAATTTTTTTCGAAATTTTTTTTCAAAATTGTTTTTCAAAATTTTTTTTCAAAATTTTTTTTCAAAATTTTTTTTCGAAATTTTTTTTCGAAATTTTTTTTCAAAATTTTTTTCAAAATTTTTTTTCAAAATTTTTTTTCAAAATTTTTTTTCAAAATTTTTTTTCAAAATTTTTTTTCAAATTTTTTTTTCAAAATTTTTTTCAAAATTTTTTTTCAAAATTTTTTTTCAAAATTTTTTTCAAAATTTTTTTCAAAATTTTTTTCAAATTTTTTTTCAAATTTTTTTCAGAACTTTTTTTCAAAATATTTTTTCAAAATTTTTTTTCAAAATTTTTTTTCAAAATTTTTTTTCAAAATTTTTTTTTTAAATTTTTTTTCAAAATTTTTTTTCAAATTTTTTTTCAAAATTTTTTTTTTAAATTTTTTTTCAAAATTTTTTTTCAAAATTTTTTTTCAAAATTGTTTTTCAAAATTTTTTTTCAAATTTTTTTTTTCAAAATTTTTTTCAAAATTTTTTTTCAAATTTTTTTTTCAAAATTTTTTTTCAAAATTTTTTTTCAAAATTTTTTTTCAAATTTTTTTTTCAAAATTTTTTTTCAAAATTTTTTTCAAAATTTTTTTTCAAAATTTTTTTTCAAAATTTTTTTTCAAAATTTTTTTTCAAAATTTTTTTTCAAAATTTTTTTTCAAAATTTTTTTTCAAATTTTTTTTTCAAATTTTTTTTCAAAATTTTTTTTCAAATTTTTTTTCAAAATTTTTTTTCAAAATTTTTTTTCAAAATTTTTTTTCAAAATGTTTTTTCAAAATTTTTTTTCAAAATTTTTTTTCAAATTTTTTTTCAAAATTTTTTTTCGAAATTTTTTTCAAATTTTTTCGAAATTTTTTTTCAAAATTTATTTTCAAAATTTTTTTTCAAAATTTTTTTTCAAAATTTTTTTTGAAAATTTTTTTTGAAAATTTTTTTTGGAAATTTTTTTTGAAAATTTTTTTTCGAAATTTTTTTTTCGAAATTTTTTTTCGAAATTTTTTTTCGAATTTTTTTTCCAAATTTTTTTTCAAAATTTTTTTTCAAAATTTTTTTTCAAAATTTTTTTTCAAAATTTTTTTTCAAAATTTTTTTTCAAAATTTTTTTTCAAAATTTTTTTTAAAATTTTTTTTTAAAATTTTTTTTCAAATTTTTTTTTCAAATTTTTTTTAAAATTTTTTTTTCAAAATTTTTTTTCAAAATTTTTTTCAAAATTTTTTTTCAAAATTTTTTTTGAAATTTTTTTGAAAATTTTTTTTGAAAATTTTTTTTGAAAATTTTTTTTGAAAATTTTTTTGAAAATTTTTTTCGAATTTTTTTTTCGAAATTTTTTTTTTCGAAATTTTTTTTCGAAATTTTTTTTCAAATTTTTTTTTCAAAATTTTTTTTCAAAATTTTTTTTCAAAATTTTTTTTCAAAATTTTTTTTCAAAATTTTTTTTCAAATTTATTTTTCAAATTTTTTTTTCAAAATGTTTTTTCAAATTTTTTTTTCAAATTTTTTTTTCAAAATTTTTTTTCAAAATTTTTTTCAACATTTTTTTTCAAAATTTTTTTTCAAATTTTTTTCAAAATTTTTTTCAAAATTTTTTTCGAAATTTTTTTTTAATTTTTTTTCAAAATTTTTTTCAAAACTTTTTTTCAAATTTTTTTCAAAATTTTTTTTCAAAATTTTTTTTCAAAATTTTTTTTCAAAATTTTTTTTCAGAATTTTTTTTCAAAATTTTTTTCAAAATTTTTTTTCAAAATTTTTTTTCAAAATTTTTTTTCAAAATTTTTTTTCAAAATTTTTTTTCAAAATTTTTTTTCAAAATTTTTTTTCAAAATTTTTTTTCAAAATTTTTTTCAAATTTTTTTCAAAATTTTTTTAAAATTTTTTTTTCAAAATTTTTTTTGAAATTTTTTTTGAAAATTTTTTTCAAAATTTTTTTTGAAAATTTTTTTGAAAATTTTTTTGAAAATTTTTTTGAAAATTTTTTTTGAAAATTTTTTTTGAAAATTTTTTTTCGAAATTTTTTTTCGAAATTTTTTTTTCGAAATTTTTTTTTCGAAATTTTTTTTCAAATTTTTTTTTCAAAATTTTTTTCAAAATTTTTTTCAAATTTTTTTCAAAATTTTTTTTCAAATTTTTTTTCAAAATTATTTTTCAAATTTTTTTTCAAAATGTTTTTCAAATTTTTTTTCAAATTTTTTTTTCAAAATTTTTTTTCAAAATTTTTTTTCAACATTTTTTTTCAAAATTTTTTTCAAATTTTTTCAAAATTTTTTTTCAAAATTTTTTTCAAATTTTTTTCAAAATTTTTTTTCAAAATTTTCTTTCAAAATTTTTTTTCAAAATTTTTTTTCAAAATTTTTTTTTCAAATTTTTTTTCAAAATTTTTTTTTCAAAATTTTTTTTCAAAATTTTTTTTCAAAATTTTTTTTCAAATTCTTTTTTCAAAATTTTTTTTCAAAATTTTTTTTCAAAATTTTTTTCAAAATTTTTTTTCAAAATTTTTTTTCAAATTTTTTTTTTTTTTTTCAAAATTTTTTTTCAAAATTTTTTATTTTAATTTTTTTTCAAAATTTTTTTTTAAAATTTTTTTTCAAAATTTTTTTCAAATTTTTTTCAAAATTTTTTCAAAATTTTTTTTCAAATTTTTTTTTTTTTTTTCAAAATTTTTTTTCAAAATTTTTATTTTAATTTTTTTTCAAAATTTTTTTTCAAATTTTTTTCAAATTTTTTTCAAAATTTTTTTCAAATTTTTTCAAAATTTTTTTCAAAATTTTTTTCAAAATTTTTTTCAAAATTTTTTTTCAAAATTTTTTTTCAAAATTTTTTTTCAAATTTTTTTTTCAAAATTTTTTTTCAACATTTTTTTTTCAAAATTTTTTTTCAAAATTTTTTTTCAAAATTTTTTTTCAAATTTTTTTTTCAAAATTTTTTTTCAACATTTTTTTCAAAATTTTTTTTCAAAATTTTTTTTCAAAATTTTTTTCGAAATTTTTTTTCGAAATTTTTTTTCGAAATTTTTTTTCAAATTTTTTTTTCAAAATTTTTTTTCGAAATTTTTTTTTAAATTTTTTTCAAAATTTTTTTTCAAAGCTTTTTTTCAAAATTTTTTTTCAAAATTTTTTTTCAAAATTTTTTTTCAAAATTTTTTTTCAAAATTTTTTTTCAAAATTTTTTTCCAAAATTTTTTTCAAAATTTTTTTCAAATTTTTTTCAAATTTTTTCAAATTTTTTTCAAAATTTTTTTTCAAAATTTTTTTTCAAAATTTTTTTCAAAATTTTTTTCAAAATTTTTTTTCAAAATTTTTTTCAAAATTTTTTTTCAAAATTTTTTTTCAAATTTTTTTTTCAAAATTTTTTTTCAAAATTTTTTTTTCAAAATTTTTTTTCAAAATTTTTTTTCAAAATTTTTTTTCAAAATTTTTTTTCAAATTTTTTTTTCAAATTTTTTTTCAGAACTTTTTTTCAAAATATTTTTTCAAAATTTTTTTTCAAAATTTTTTTTCAAAATTTTTTTTTTAATTTTTTTTCAAAATTTTTTTTCAAAATTTTTTTCAAAATTTTTTTTTAAATTTTTTTTCAAAATTTTTTTCAAAATTGTTTTTCAAAATTTTTTTTTAAATTTTTTTTTTCAAAATTTTTTTTCAAAATTTTTTTTCAAATTTTTTTTTCAAAATTTTTTTTCAAAATTTTTTTTCAAAATTTTTTTTCAAATTTTTTTTCAAAATTTTTTTTCAAAATTTTTTTCAAAATTTTTTTTCAAAATTTTTTTTCAAAATTTTTTTTCAAAATTTTTTTTCAAAATTTTTTTTTCAAAATTTTTTTTCAAAATTTTTTTTCAAATTTTTTTTTCAAAATTTTTTTTCAAAATTTTTTTTCAAATTTTTTTTCAAAATTTTTTTTCAAAATTTTTTTCAAAATTTTTTTTCAAAATTTTTTTTCAAAATGTTTTTTCAAATTTTTTTCAAAATTTTTTTTCGAAATTTTTTTTCAAATTTTTTTTTCAAAATTTTTTTTCGAAATTTTTTTTCAAAATTTTTTTTCGAAATTTTTTTTCAAAATTTTTTTCGAAATTTTTTTTCGAAATTTATTTTCAAAATTTTTTTTCAAAATTTTTTTTGAAAATTTTTTTTGAAAATTTTTTTTGGAAATTTTTTTTGAAAATTTTTTTTCGAAATTTATTTTTCGAAATTTTTTTCGAAATTTTTTTTCGAATTTTTTTTTCCAAATTTTTTTTCAAAATTTTTTTTCAAAATTTTTTTTCAAATTTTTTTCAAAATTTTTTTCAAAATTTTTTTTCAAAATTTTTTTCAAATTTTTTTTCAAATTTTTTTTCAAAATTTTTTTCAAAATTTTTTTTCAAATTTTTTTTTTCAAAATTTTTTTTCAAAATTTTTTTCAAATTTTTTTTCAAAATTTTTTTCAAAATTTTTTTCAAAATTTTTTTTCAAAATTTTTTTTCAAAATTTTTTTTCAAAATTGTTTTTCAAAATTTTTTTCAAAATTTTTTTCAAACTTTTTTTTCAAAATTTTTTTTCAAAATTTTTTTTAAATTTTTTTTCAAAATTTTTTTTTCAAAATTTTTTTTCAAAATTTTTTTTTTAAAATTTTTTTTCAAAATTTTTTTTCAAAATTTTTTTTCAAAATTTTTTTTCAAAATTTTTTTTCAAAATTTTTTTTCAAAATTTTTTTTCAAAATTTTTTTCAAAATTTTTTTTCAAAATTTTTTTTCAAAATTTTTTTTCAAAATTTTTTTTCAAAATTTTTTTTCAAAATTTTTTTCAAAATTTTTTTAAATTTTTTTCAAAATTTTTTTTCAAAATTTTTTTTCAAAATTTTTTTTTTAAAATTTTTTTTCAAAATTTTTTTTCAAAATTTTTTTTAAAATTTTTTTTCAAATTTTTTTTCTAAATTTTTTTCAAAATTTTTTTTCAAAATTTTTTTCAAAATGTTTTTTCAAAATTTTTTTTCAAAATTTTTTTTCAAATTTTTTTTCAAAATTTTTTTTCAAATTTTTTTTCAAAATTTTTTTTCAAAATTTTTTTTCAAAATTTTTTTTTAATTTTTTTTCAAAACTTTTTTTCAAAATTTTTTTTCAAAATTTTTTTTCAAATTTTTTTTCAAAATTTTTTTTCAAAATTTTTTTTTCAAAATTTTTTTTTCAAAATTTTTTTTTCAAAATTTTTTTTCAAAATTTTTTATTTTAATTTTTTTTCAAAATTTTTTTTCAAAATTCTTTTTCAAAATTTTTTTTCAAATTTTTTTTCAAATTTTTTTTCAAAATTTTTTTTCAAAATTTTTTTTCAAAATTTTTTTTCAAAATTTTTTTTCAAAATTTTTTTTCAAAATTTTTTTCAAAATTTTTTTCAAAATTTTTTTTCAAAATTTTTTTTCAAATTTTTTTTCAAAATTTTTTTTCAACATTTTTTTCAAAATTTTTTTTCAAAATTTTTTTCAAAATTTTTTTTCAAAATTTTTTTTCAAAATTTTTTTCTAAAATTTTTTTTCAAAATTTTTTTTCAAAATTTTTTTTCAAATTTTTTTTTCAAAATTTTTTTTCAAAATTTTTTTTCAAATTTTTTTTTTCAAAATTTTTTTTCAAAATTTTTTTCAAAATTTTTTTTCAAAATTTTTTTTCAAAATTTTTTTTCAAAATTTTTTTTTCAAATTTTTTTTCAAATTTTTTTTTCAAAATTTTTTTTCAAAATTTTTTTTCAAATTTTTTTCAAAATTTTTTTTCAAAATTTTTTTCAAAATTTTTTTCAAATTTTTTTTTCAAAATTTTTTTTCAAATTTTTTTTTTCAAATTCTTTTTTCAAATTTTTTTTTCAAAATTTTTTTTCAAAATTTTTTTTCAAAATTATTTTTCAAAATTTTTTTCAAATTTTTTTTCAAAATTTTTTTGAAATTTTTTTGAAAATTTTTTTGAAAATTTTTTTTGAAAATTTTTTTTCAAAATTTTTTTTCGAAATTTTTTTTTCGAAATTTTTTTTCGAAATTTTTTTTCAAATTTTTTTTTCAAAATTTTTTTTCGAAATTTTTTTTCAAAATTTTTTTTCAAAATTTTTTTTCAAAATTTTTTTTCAAAATTTTTTTTCAAAATTTTTTTCAAAATTTTTTTTCAAAATTTTTTTTTAAATTTTTTTTCAAAACTTTTTTTTCAAAATTTTTTTTCAAAATTTTTTTTCAAAATTTTTTTTCAAAATATTTTTTTAAAATTTTTTTTCAAAATTTTTTTTCAAAATTTTTTTTCGAAATTTTTTTTCAAAATTTTTTTTCAATTTTTTTTTTCAAAATTTTTTTTCAAAATTTTTTTTCAAAATTTTTTTTCAAAATTTTTTTTCAAAATTTTTTTTCAAAATTTTTTTTCAAATTTTTTTTCAAAATTTTTTTTCAAAATGTTTTTTCAAAATTTTTTTTCAAAATTTTTTTTCAAATTTTTTTTCAAAATTTTTTTTCAAATCTTTTTTCAAAATTTTTTTCAAATTTTTTTCAAAATTTTTTTCAAAATTTTTTTTCAATTTTTTTTCAAAATTTTTTTCAAAATATTTTTTCAAAATTTTTTTTCAAAATATTTTTTCAAAATTTTTTTTCAAAATTTTTTTTCAAAATTTTTTTTCAAAATTTATTTTAAAAATCTTTTTTCGAAATTTTTTTTCAAATTTTTTTTTCGAAATTTTTTTCAAAATTTTTTTTCAAAATTTTTTTTCAAAATTTTTTTTCAAAATTTTTTTTCAAAATTTTTTTTCAAATTTTTTTTCAAAATTTTTTTTCAAAATTTTTTTTCGAAATTTTTTTTCAAAATTGTTTTTCAAAATTTTTTTTCAAAATTTTTTTTCAAAATTTTTTTTCGAAATTTTTTTTCGAAATTTTTTTTCAAAATTTTTTTTCAAAATTTTTTTTCAAAATTTTTTTCAAAATTTTTTTTCAAAATTTTTTTTCAAAATTGTTTTTCAAAATTTTTTTTCAAAATTTTTTTTCAAATTTTTTTTCAAAATTTTTTTTCAAAATTTTTTTTAAAAATTTTTTTTCAAAATTTTTTTTCAAAATTTTTTTTCAAAATTTTATTTCAAAATTTTTTTTCAAAATTTTTTTTCAAAATTTTTTTCAAAATTTTTTTTCAAAATTTTTTTTCGAAATTTTTTTTCGAAATTTTTTTCGAAATTTTTTTTCAAATTTTTTTTTAAAAATTTTTTTCGAAATTTTTTTTTAAAATTTTTTTTCAAATTTTTTTTCAAAACTTTTTTTCAAAATTTTTTTCAAAATTTTTTTTCAAAATTTTTTTTCAAAATTTTTTTTCAAAATTTTTTTTCAAAATTTTTTTTCAAAATTTTTTTTCAAATTTTTTTTCAAAATTTTTTTTCAAAATTTTTTTTCAAAATTTTTTTCAAATTTTTTTCAAAATTTTTTTCAAATTTTTTTTCAAAATTTTTTTTCAAAATTTTTTTTCAAAATTTTTTTTCAAAATTTTTTTTCAAAATTTTTTTTCAAAATTTTTTTTCAAATTTTTTTTTCAAAATTTTTTTTCAAAATTTCTTTTTCAAAATTTTTTTTCAAAATTTTTTTTCAAAATTTTTTTTCAAAATTTTTTTCAAATTTTTTTTCAAATTTTTTTTCAGAACTTTTTTTCAAAATATTTTTTCAAAATATTTTTTCAAAATTTTTTTTCAAAATTTTTTTTCAAAATTTTTTTTTTAAATTTTTTTTCAAAATTTTTTTTCAAAATTTTTTTTCAAAATTGTTTTTCAAAATTTTTTTTCAAAATTTTTTTTCAAATTTTTTTTTTCAAAATTTTTTTTCAAAATTTTTTTCAAATTTTTTTTTCAAAATTTTTTTTCAAAATTTTTTTTCAAATTTTTTTTTCAAAATTTTTTTTCAAAATTTTTTTCAAAATTTTTTTCAAAATTTTTTTTCAAAATTTTTTTTCAAATTTTTTTTTCAAAATTTTTTTTTCAAAATTTTTTTTCAAAATTTTTTTTCAAATTTTTTTTTCAAAATTTTTTTTCAAAATTTTTTTTCAAATTTTTTTTCAAAATTTTTTTTCAAAATTTTTTTTCAAAATTTTTTTTCAAAATGTTTTTCAAAATTTTTTTTCAAATTTTTTTTTCGAAATTTTTTTTCGAAATTTTTTTTCGAAATTTTTTTTCAAAATTTTTTTCGAAATTTTTTTTCGAAATTTTTTTCGAAATTTTTTTTCGAAATTTCTTTTCAAAATTTTTTTCAAAATTTTTTTTCAAAATTTTTTTTCAAAATTTTTTTTTTAAATATTTTTTCAATTTTTTTTCAAAATTTTTTTTCAAATTTTTTTTCAAAATTTTTTTTCAAAATTTTTTTTCAAATTTTTTTTTCAAAATTTTTTTTCAAATTTTTTTTCAAAATTTTTTTTCAAAATTTTTTTTCAAAATTTTTTTTCAAAATTTTTTTTCAAAATTTTTTTCAAAATTTTTTTTCAAAATTTTTTTTCAAAATTTTTTTTCAAAATTTTTTTTCAAAATTTTTTTTCAAAATTTTTTTTCAAAATTTTTTTTCAAAATTTTTTTTCAAAATTTTTTTCAAATTTTTTTTCAAAATTTTTTTTCAAAATTTTTTTTCAAAATTTTTTTTCAAAATTTTTTTTCGAAATTTTTTTCGAATTTTTTTACGAAATTTTTTTTCGAAATTTTTTTTCGAAATTTTTTTTCGAATTTTTTTTCGAAATTTTTTTTCGAAATTTTTTTCGAAATTTTTTTTCAAAATTTTTTTTCAAAATTTTTTTTGAAAATTTTTTTTGAAAATTTTTTTTCAAAATTTTTTTCGAAATTTTTTTTTCGAAATTTTTTTCGAAATTTTTTTTCAAATTTTTTTTTCAAAATTTTTTTTCGAAATTTTTTTTCAAAATTTTTTTCAAAATTTTTTTTCAAAATTTTTTTCAAAATTTTTTTTCAAAATTTTTTTCAAAATTTTTTTTTTAATTTTTTTTCAAAACTTTTTTTCAAAATTTTTTTTTCATAATTTTTTTCAAAATTTTTTTTCAAAATTTTTTTTCAAAATTTTTTTTCAAAATTTTTTTCAAAATTTTTTTTCAAAATTTTTTTTCAAAATATTTTTTTAAAATTTTTTTTCAAAATTTTTTTTCAAAATTTTTTTTCAAAATTTTTTTTCAATTTTTTTTTCAAAATTTTTTTTCAAATTTTTTTCAAAATTTTTTTTCAAAATTTTTTTTCAAAATTTTTTTTCAAAATTTTTTTTCAAATTTTTTTTCAAAATTTTTTTCAAAATGTTTTTTCAAAATTTTTTTTCAAATTTTTTTTTCAAATTTTTTTTTCAAAATTTTTTTTCAAAATCTTTTTTCAAAATTTTTTTTCAAAATTTTTTTTCAAAATTTTTTTTCAAAATTTTTTTTCAAATTTTTTTCAAAATTTTTTTTCAAAATTTTTTTTCAAAATTTTTTTTCAAATTTTTTTTCGAAATTTTTTTTCAAAATTTTTTTCAAAATTTTTTTTCAAAATTTTTTTTCAAAATTTTTTTTCAAAATTTATTTTCAAAATTTTTTTCGAAATTTTTTTTTTAAATTTTTTTCGAAATTTTTTTTCAAAATTTTTTTTCAAAATTTTTTTTCAAAATTTTTTTTCAAAATTTTTTTTCAGAATTTTTTTTCAAAATTTTTTTTCAAAATTTTTTTTCAAAATTTTTTTTCGAAATTTTTTTCAAATTGTTTTTCAAAATTTTTTTTCAAAATTTTTTTTCAAAATTTTTTTTCGAAATTTTTTTTCAAAATTTTTCTTCAAAATTTTTTTCAAAATTTTTTTTCAAAATTTTTTTTCAAAATTTTTTTCAAATTTTTTTTCAGAACTTTTTTTCAAAATATTTTTTCAAAATTTTTTTTCAAAATTTTTTTTCAAAATTTTTTTCGAACTTTTTTTTCGAACTTTTTTTTCGAAATTTTTTTTCGAACTTTTTTTTCGAAATTTTTTTCGAACTTTTTTTTCGAACTTTTTTTTCGAACTTTTTTTTCAAAATTTTTTTTCAAAATTTTTTTTCAAAATTTTTTTTCAAATTTTTTTTTCAAAATTTTTTTTCAAAATTTTTTTTCAAAATTTTTTTTCAAAATTTTTTTTTCAAAATTTTTTTCCAAAATTTTTTTCAAATTTTTTTCAAAATTTTTTTTCAAAATTTTTTTTCAAAATTTTTTTTCAAAATTTTTTTTCAAAATTGTTTTTCAAAATTTTTTTTCAAAATTTTTTTTCAAATTTTTTTTTCAAAATTTTTTTTCAAAATTTTTTTTCAAAATTTTTTTTCAAAATTTTTTTTCAAAATTTTTTTTCAAAATTTTTTTTCAAAATTTTTTTTCAAAATTTTTTTTCGAAATTTTTTTTCGAAATTTTTTTTCGAAATTTTTTTTCGAATTTTTTTTTCAAAATTTTTTTTCGAAATTTTTTTTTAAATTTTTTTTCAAAATTTTTTTTCAAAACTTTTTTTCAAAATTTTTTTTCAAAATTTTTTTTCAAAATTTTTTTTCAAAATTTTTTTCAAAATTTTTTTTCAAAATTTTTTTTCAAATTTTTTTTCAAAATTTTTTTTCAAATTTTTTTTCAAAATTTTTTTTCAAAATTTTTTTCAAATTTTTTTTCAAAATTTTTTTTCAAAATTTTTTTTCAAAATTTTTTTTCAAAATTTTTTTTCAAAATTTTTTTTCAAAATTTTTTTTCAAATTTTTTTTTCAAAATTTTTTTTCAAAATTTTTTTTTCAAAATTTTTTTTCAAAATTTTTTTTCAAAATTTTTTTTCAAAATTTTTTTCAAAATTTTTTTTCAAATTTTTTTTCAGAACTTTTTTTCAAAATATTTTTTCAAAATTTTTTTCCAAAATTTTTTTTCAAAATTTTTTTTCAAAATTTTTTTTCAAAATTTTTTTTCAAAATTTTTTTTCAAAATTTTTTTTCAAAATTTTTTTCAAATTTTTTTTCAAAATTTTTTTTCAAAATTTTTTTTCAAAATTTTTTTTCAAATTTTTTTTTCAAAATTTTTTTTCAAAATTTTTTTTTCAAAATTTTTTTTCAAAATGTTTTTTCAAAATTTTTTTTCAAAATTTTTTTTCAAAATTTTTTTTCAAATTTTTTTCAGAACTTTTTTTCAAAATATTTTTTCAAAATTTTTTTCCAAAATTTTTTTTCAAAATTTTTTTTCAAAATTTTTTTCAAATTTTTTTCAAATTTTTTTTCAAAATTTTTTTTCAAATTTTTTTTCAAAATTTTTTTTCAAAATTTTTTTTCAAAATTTTTTTTCAAAATTTTTTTCAAAATTTTTTTTCAAAATTTTTTTTCAAAATTTTTTTTCAAAATTTTTTTTCAAATTTTTTTTTCAAAATTTTTTTTCAACATTTTTTTTTCAAAATTTTTTTTCAAAATTTTTTTTCAAAATTTTTTTTCAAATTTTTTTTCAAAATTTTTTTTCAACATTTTTTTCAAAATTTTTTTTCAAAATTTTTTTTCAAAATTTTTTTTTAAAATTTTTTTTCGAAATTTTTTTTTCGAAATTTTTTTTCGAAATTTTTTTTCAAATTTTTTTTTCAAAATTTTTTTTCGAAATTTTTTTTTAAAATTTTTTTTCAAAATTTTTTTTCAAAGCTTTTTTTCAAAATTTTTTTTCAAAATTTTTTTTCAAAATTTTTTTCAAAATTTTTTTTCAAATTTTTTTTCAAAATTTTTTTCCAAAATTTTTTTTCAAAATTTTTTTTCAAATTTTTTTTTCAAATTTTTTTTCAAAATTTTTTTCAAAATTTTTTTTAAAATTTTTTTTCAAAATTTTTTTTCAAAATTTTTTTTCAAAATTTTTTTTCAAAATTTTTTTTCAAAATTTTTTTTCAAAATTTTTTTTCAAAATTTTTTTTCAAATTTTTTTTTCAAAATTTTTTTTCAAAATTTTTTTTTCAAAATTTTTTTTCAAAATTTTTTTTCAAAATTTTTTTTCAAAATTTTTTTTCAAATTTTTTTTTTCAAATTTTTCTTCAGAACTTTTTTTCAAAATATTTTTTCAAAATTTTTTTTCAAAATTTTTTTTCAAAATTTTTTTTTTAAATTTTTTTTCAAAATTTTTTTTCAAAATTTTTTTTCAAAATTTTTTTTTTAAATTTTTTTTCAAAATTTTTTTTCAAAATTTTTTTTCAAAATTGTTTTTCAAAATTTTTTTTCAAATTTTTTTTTCAAAATTTTTTTTCAAAATTTTTTTTCAAATTTTTTTTTCAAAATTTTTTTCAAAATTTTTTTTCAAATTTTTTTTCAAAATTTTTTTTCAAAATTTTTTTCAAAATTTTTTTCAAAATTTTTTTTCAACATTTTTTTCAAAATTTTTTTCAAAATTTTTTTTTCAAAATTTTTTTTCAAAATTTTTTTTCAAATTTTTTTTTCAAATTTTTTTCAAAATTTTTTTTCAAATTTTTTTTCAAAATTTTTTTTCAAAATTTTTTTTCAAATTTTTTTTCAAAATGTTTTTTCAAAATCTTTTTTCAAAATTTTTTTTCGAAATTTTTTTTCAAATTTTTTTTTTCAAAATTTTTTTCGAAATTTTTTTTCAAAATTTTTTTTCGAAATTTTTTTTCAAAATTTTTTTCGAAATTTTTTTTCGAAATTTATTTTCAAAATTTTTTTTCAAAATTTTTTTTCAAAATTTTTTTTGAAAATTTTTTTTGAAAATTTTTTTTGGAAATTTTTTTTGAAAATTTTTTTTCGAAATTTTTTTTTCGAAATTTTTTTCGAAATTTTTTTCGAATTTTTTTTTCCAAATTGTTTTTCAAAATTTTTTTTCAAAATTTTTTTTCAAAATTTTTTTTCAAATTTTTTTTCAAAATTTTTTTTCAAAATTTTTTTTCAAAATTTTTTTTCAAAATTTTTTTTCAAAATTTTTTTTCAAATTTTTTTTCAAAATTTTTTTTCAAAATTTTTTTCAAAATTTTTTTTCAAATTTTTTTTTTTAAAATTTTTTTTCAAAATTTTTTTTCAATTTTTTTTCAAAATTTTTTTCAAAATTTTTTTTCAAATTTTTTTTCAAAATTTTTTTTCAAAATTTTTTTTCAAAATTTTTTTTCAAAATTTTTTTTCAAACTTTTTTTTCAAAATTTTTTTTCAAAATTTTTTTTAAATTTTTTTTCAAAATTTTTTTTCAAAATTTTTTTTTTAAATTTTTTTTCAAAATTTTTTTCAAAATTTTTTTTCAAAATTTTTTTTCAAAATTTTTTTTCAAATTTTTTTTCAAAATTTTTTTTCAAAATTTTTTTTCAAAATTTTTTTTCAAAATTTTTTTTCAAAATTTTTTTTCAAAATTTTTTTTTAAATTTTTTTTCAAAATTTTTTTTTCAAAATTTTTTTTCAAAATTTTTTTTTTAAAATTTTTTTTCAAAATTTTTTTTCAAAATTTTTTTTAAAAATTTTTTTTCAAAATTTTTTTTCTAAATTTTTTTCAAAATTTTTTTTCAAAATTTTTTTTCAAAATTTTTTTTCAAAATTTTTTTTCAAAATTTTTTTTCAAAATTTTTTTTCAAAATTTTTTTCAAATTTTTTTTTCAAAATTTTTTTTCAAATTTTTTTTCAAAATTTTTTTTCAAAATTTTTTTTCAAAATTTTTTTTTTAATTTTTTTTCAAAACTTTTTTTCAAAATTTTTTTTCAAAATTTTTTTTCAAATTTTTTTTCAAAATTTTTTTTCAAAATTTTTTTTCAAAATTTTTTTTCAAAATTTTTTTTCAAAATTTTTTTTCAAATTTTTTTTTCAAAATTTTTTTTCAAAATTTTTTTTCGAAATTTTTTTCGAACTTTTTTTCGAAATTTTTTTTCGAAATTTTTTTTCGAAATTTTTTTTCGAAATTTTTTTTCGAAATTTTTTTTTCAAAATTTTTTTTCAAAATTTTTTTTCAAATTTTTTTTCGAAATTTTTTTTCAAAATTTTTTTTCAAAATTTTTTTTCAAATTTTTTTTTCAAAATTTTTTTTCAAAATTGTTTTTCAAAATTTTTTTTCAAAATTTTTTTTCAAAATTTTTTTTCAAATTTTTTTTTCAAAATTTTTTTCAAAATTTTTTTTCAAAATTTTTTTCAAATTTTTTTTTCAAAATTTTTTTTCAAAATTTTTTTTCAAAATTTTTTTTCAAAATTTTTTTAAAAATTTTTTTTTCAAAATTTTTTTTCAAAATTTTTTTTCAAAATTTT
>JAXCHB010000451.1:20000-22500 GCA_036926305.1 Uropetala carovei
TTTTTTGCCGAATTCTACATTTACCATCCTACTCAGGTACAAGTGTGTAATTTCTAATTACTTTCTCATTAACCGCCATCGCAAGGCCTATAAGCTGCCCCATCTCTGCTCCCCACATAAAACTTTGAAGGCATCGTAAATTTTGAAAAATGTAGGCTTTCAGAAAAGGCCTATCATATCAAATCTAGATCAATATTTTAGATATTGGTTTGTTACGATCTCTTGTAGAATCTTTAAATGAATATTTCAGCACATTACTTGGATCAAGAAATATGGAAAAAACGACAAGGCAACATTTTCCAACTTCACCCCGTTTGACGGTACTGGATTCTCCTTCTCTGGCTACGGACTTCATCTTCAACGTTAAATATTAGTTTTCCTATTTCTACCTACATTTCGACGGCATTTATATTCCGTATCTCTTAACGTCCGTCAGCTAAATATGGTCATTCCTAGTTTTGTACTTGGGGCAGCAATTCAATTTCCCAGAGCATTTCCATGGTTAAGTTTTCATTTCTTTTCACTTCATTCTCGACAACGAATAAAATTGCTTCTTCGGCATTTCTGTCGCTGAATATTTCCTTCCGTATTTCTGGCGATAAACTTCAATTGAGAGAGCATTTCTCTAGATAACCTTTATTTTCGAGAGCATTTCTGCGCTAGATTTTTGTATTTCTCAGCATTTCCACGACAAACGTTAGTTTTTGAATTCCTCTCGAGGAAGTCAATTTTGGACAGAAACTTTATTTCTGGCAATAAACATCATTTTCGAGAACATTCCTACGCCTTGCATTCCTCTTCTCGTATCTCAGTCGATGAACGTTATTCTCGAAGGCGTTTCTACGCCATTTTAAAGGGGAGGTTGAAATGATGGGCTTAAAATTTCGAGAGCTATCCTACGCTAAAGGACTTGTTATCAACTTAGTTTTCGACAGCATTAGTTTTTGTATTTCTGGTGGCCTACTCAATTTCCGAAAGCGTTTGTTTCTTCGCTGAACGTCATTGCTTGGTCTTCGATCGCACACCTACGCTAAATATTAGCTTCTCCGGCAATAAACTTAATATCTTCTTCCTCAAATACTATTTTTTTTTTCACACGTTAAAAGAAAAAAAATTCTTCCTTTTTCGAAGAACCTTCGTTTACGATCTCAATTCACGGTGGGCTTCGGAACAGCACGGAAACACGAAGAACTCTGCGGAAACTCGAAGGACCTGACGTCGGTCCTCCGAAGCTGCAGGGGAACTCGAATTCAATTTTCTTTTCATAGGGACAGTGGGAATCTCGCCAATCCACTCCCGTTGGTCGCTAACGAGGCGAGGGGGCACGTGCGCACGTAGAGAGAGTGATGTTTACCCCCGCCGTTCACACGCGCATCATTTTTTTTCTTCGGGCTCCCTGCCCGTTCTCAGATTTCCTTCCTCGCGCAACGTTTTCACCTCCCCTTCGCGTCCCTTAAACCTCTCCTTCCTTTCGGTTTCACCCGAGATGTGCGCACACGCCAGGTCCTTCGACTTTCCTCGCAGTTTCCGGTTTTTCACTCTTCGTCAATCTGTGAGCGCTCGGTCGCTCGCTCGCTCGCTCGCTCCGTCCGCCCCCCCCCCCCCCCCCCCCCGGAAAATCGATAACGTCCCGACGGCTTCGGGGCCCCCCTATTTGTGGGCCCCGGGCGTCGAGGGAGGGGCGGCACGGCGGTTTCGCGGCCCCGTTTTCGAGAGCAGTGGCGACCGAGCGGCGTGGTAGGTCCGAAAAATCGAACCCCGTCCCCCGGGGTCGGCGCACCCGTTCCGGGTCCCGGGCGTCGCGTGGCCGCCCCCGAGCGATTTACGGGCCCGTCCGAGTTCCGGGGGGCGCGCGGGAGGGTCCGAAACCCCGGAGGTTTCGCGGCCGCCGGGCTTCCCCGGCGGATGCGAGCGGCGCGGCCGGGAGTCTCGTTTTCGAGGGCCGGGCGAACCGAGCGGCGTGGTAGGTCCGAAAAATCGAACCCCGTCCCCCGGGGTCGGCGCACCCGTTCCGGGTCCCGGGCGCCGCGTGGCCGCCCCCGAGCGATTTACGGGCCCGTCGGGGCTCCCGCGGCCGCGGGAGGGGTCGTGTCGCGAAGTCCGAAGATTCCGGTCCCTGCGTCGCGGCGGCCGCGGCAGGCGTCGGCAGGTCCGATTCTAAATAGTGCCCAGGCCGATGAACGATTTGGGAAAATTTCCCGGCCGGACCCCCTAGGGGTCGCCTTAGTCGGGGAGCATGATTATTTCGTTTTGCCTCTATATGGAGTGTGCTCGTCAGGGCCGCTCCGACTCAGCTTGCCGCGTGTCGACGCCTTCCCCTCGGGGTTCGCGGACCGTGCACTTATGCGGCGAAAACTTACTCTTTTCGATCGTGGTTGAGCGCTTATTGCGCCTCGGCGGAAAAATCGCTTCCTCGACTCCTCGCCTCAGGGCGGCGGGGCGAGACCGACTCGGGCGATTCCGAAAGGAAGGACTCGACGAGAACTTTGAAGTGGCGCTC
>JAXCHB010000451.1:30000-32500 GCA_036926305.1 Uropetala carovei
TCCAAACAATTCCATTTTCCATTATAGAAAACATTTTAAAAACGGTGAACAGCAAGCACGTCATTATTTTATATACAATTCTATAGACAATGTCATTTCCCCTACAACTTTCATTTCAAACAATCAAACATACCACTTATTCTTTACGAATTCTTTATAAATTATCGCTTTTTTTCCCCTCCCCCCCCTCTAATATCTCCTTAAAAACGTCCTCGTTCGTTATTGGTCATCTTCGTGACGACCAAAGTTCTACACCCCGTGTTGACCGATCACTGGTTTTACATCAAAATCGCTCTTCGATTCATACTGGGGTGAATTTGACCAACACGGGACGGTTGGAACAGGAATTATTATTTTTTTTTTCATCTTATATTCAAGGCGAAACTCATTTTCAAATAGTCAAAAGTGGGTAAATGAACTTCATATTATACAAATTCGTAGGCTCTAAACAGTTTAGGCATTTAAGGGTGCCATGTTCCTGCATATTAAACTCGGACAAATCCGTGTCAAAGGACACACTGCTACTGATCTCCCCGGGACAAGATCCAACCTTTTTCGCTTTCGGGCAACGGTGTCCTTCTTCTTTGGGTGCCTTAGTTCTTGCAGATATTCCACCAGTGTAGTGTTAACAGTGTTATCTTCAGACATAGGTCTACTTTACGTTATTGGTGGCAAATTCTGCATTAACTTCTCTTTGCAAAGAGGGTGGATTCCGCAAGCTGAGAATCCGCTTATTGCGTTTCGCCGCACTCTCTCCTCTCTCCGAGATCATCAAAAAGTTTGTTCAGCATTCAACTGCGGACGAAGTAGAATTAGCCTTTATTCCACTCACTCGAGCGATTCGTACCGTGACTGTTGCGTGAATTTTGGTGTGCATCACTCCATTTGAAAAGCGCTAAAGTAAATTTGAGCGGAGCGAAGCCGTATCTTAATAGTATCGCTAGTGCGTATCAACATGCAGCGAGCAAGACATCTCAAGTCCAGACAGGTTGAAACCTCCAGCGGTCAACTTCACCCCAGGTTTCAGGGGCGGTCAACTTCACCCCAATTTTACTAGTTTTTTGCCGAATTCTACATTTACCATCCTACTCAGGTACAAGTGTGTAATTTCTAATTACTTTCTCATTAACCGCCATCGCAAGGCCTATAAGCTGCCCCATCTCTGCTCCCCACATAAAACTTTGAAGGCATCGTAAATTTTGAAAAATGTAGGCTTTCAGAAAAGGCCTATCATATCAAATCTAGATCAATATTTTAGATATTGGTTTGTTACGATCTCTTGTAGAATCTTTAAATGAATATTTCAGCACATTACTTGGATCAAGAAATATGGAAAAAACGACAAGGCAACATTTTCCAACTTCACCCCGTTTGACGGTACTGGATTCTCCTTCTCTGGCTACGGACTTCATCTTCAACGTTAAATATTAGTTTTCCTATTTCTACCTACATTTCGACGGCATTTATATTCCGTATCTCTTAACGTCCGTCAGCTAAATATGGTCATTCCTAGTTTTGTACTTGGGGCAGCAATTCAATTTCCCAGAGCATTTCCATGGTTAAGTTTTCATTTCTTTTCACTTCATTCTCGACAACGAATAAAATTGCTTCTTCGGCATTTCTGTCGCTGAATATTTCCTTCCGTATTTCTGGCGATAAACTTCAATTGAGAGAGCATTTCTCTAGATAACCTTTATTTTCGAGAGCATTTCTGCGCTAGATTTTTGTATTTCTCAGCATTTCCACGACAAACGTTAGTTTTTGAATTCCTCTCGAGGAAGTCAATTTTGGACAGAAACTTTATTTCTGGCAATAAACATCATTTTCGAGAACATTCCTACGCCTTGCATTCCTCTTCTCGTATCTCAGTCGATGAACGTTATTCTCGAAGGCGTTTCTACGCCATTTTAAAGGGGAGGTTGAAATGATGGGCTTAAAATTTCGAGAGCTATCCTACGCTAAAGGACTTGTTATCGACTAACTTAGTTTTCGACAGCATTAGTTTTTGTATTTCTGGTGGCCTACTCAATTTCCGAAAGCGTTTGTTTCTTCGCTGAACGTCATTGCTTGGTCTTCGATCGCACACCTACGCTAAATATTAGCTTCTCCGGCAATAAACTTAATATCTTCTTCCTCAAATACTATTTTTTTTTTCACACGTTAAAAGAAAAAAAATTCTTCCTTTTTCGAAGAACCTTCGTTTACGATCTCAATTCACGGTGGGCTTCGGAACAGCACGGAAACACGAAGAACTCTGCGGAAACTCGAAGGACCTGACGTCGGTCCTCCGAAGCTGCAGGGGAACTCGAATTCAATTTTCTTTTCATAGGGACAGTGGGAATCTCGCCAATCCACTCCCGTTGGTCGCTAACGAGGCGAGGGGGCACGTGCGCACGTAGAGAGAGTGATGTTTACCCCCGCCGTTCACACGCGCATCATTTTTTTTCTTCGGGCTCCCTGCCCGTTCTCAGATTTCCTTCCTCGCGCAACGTTTTCACCT
>JAXCHB010000451.1:42500-45000 GCA_036926305.1 Uropetala carovei
TTTCTACCTACATTTCGACGGCATTTATATTCCGTATCTCTTAACGTCCGTCAGCTAAATATGGTCATTCCTAGTTTTGTACTTGGGGCAGCAATTCAATTTCCCAGAGCATTTCCATGGTTAAGTTTTCATTTCTTTTCACTTCATTCTCGACAACGAATAAAATTGCTTCTTCGGCATTTCTGTCGCTGAATATTTCCTTCCGTATTTCTGGCGATAAACTTCAATTGAGAGAGCATTTCTCTAGATAACCTTTATTTTCGAGAGCATTTCTGCGCTAGATTTTTGTATTTCTCAGCATTTCCACGACAAACGTTAGTTTTTGAATTCCTCTCGAGGAAGTCAATTTTGGACAGAAACTTTATTTCTGGCAATAAACATCATTTTCGAGAACATTCCTACGCCTTGCATTCCTCTTCTCGTATCTCAGTCGATGAACGTTATTCTCGAAGGCGTTTCTACGCCATTTTAAAGGGGAGGTTGAAATGATGGGCTTAAAATTTCGAGAGCTATCCTACGCTAAAGGACTTGTTATCGACTAACTTAGTTTTCGACAGCATTAGTTTTTGTATTTCTGGTGGCCTACTCAATTTCCGAAAGCGTTTGTTTCTTCGCTGAACGTCATTGCTTGGTCTTCGATCGCACACCTACGCTAAATATTAGCTTCTCCGGCAATAAACTTAATATCTTCTTCCTCAAATACTATTTTTTTTTTCACACGTTAAAAGAAAAAAAATTCTTCCTTTTTCGAAGAACCTTCGTTTACGATCTCAATTCACGGTGGGCTTCGGAACAGCACGGAAACACGAAGAACTCTGCGGAAACTCGAAGGACCTGACGTCGGTCCTCCGAAGCTGCAGGGGAACTCGAATTCAATTTTCTTTTCATAGGGACAGTGGGAATCTCGCCAATCCACTCCCGTTGGTCGCTAACGAGGCGAGGGGGCACGTGCGCACGTAGAGAGAGTGATGTTTACCCCCGCCGTTCACACGCGCATCATTTTTTTTCTTCGGGCTCCCTGCCCGTTCTCAGATTTCCTTCCTCGCGCAACGTTTTCACCTCCCCTTCGCGTCCCTTAAACCTCTCCTTCCTTTCGGTTTCACCCGAGATGTGCGCACACGCCAGGTCCTTCGACTTTCCTCGCAGTTTCCGGTTTTTCACTCTTCGTCAATCTGTGAGCGCTCGGTCGCTCGCTCGCTCGCTCGCTCCGTCCGCCCCCCCCCCCCCCCCCCCCGGAAAATCGATAACGTCCCGACGGCTTCGGGGCCCCCCTATTTGTGGGCCCCGGGCGTCGAGGGAGGGGCGGCACGGCGGTTTCGCGGCCCCGTTTTCGAGAGCAGTGGCGACCGAGCGGCGTGGTAGGTCCGAAAAATCGAACCCCGTCCCCCGGGGTCGGCGCACCCGTTCCGGGTCCCGGGCGTCGCGTGGCCGCCCCCGAGCGATTTACGGGCCCGTCCGAGTTCCGGGGGGCGCGCGGGAGGGTCCGAAACCCCGGAGGTTTCGCGGCCGCCGGGCTTCCCCGGCGGATGCGAGCGGCGCGGCCGGGAGTCTCGTTTTCGAGGGCCGGGCGAACCGAGCGGCGTGGTAGGTCCGAAAAATCGAACCCCGTCCCCCGGGGTCGGCGCACCCGTTCCGGGTCCCGGGCGCCGCGTGGCCGCCCCCGAGCGATTTACGGGCCCGTCGGGGCTCCCGCGGCCGCGGGAGGGGTCGTGTCGCGAAGTCCGAAGATTCCGGTCCCTGCGTCGCGGCGGCCGCGGCAGGCGTCGGCAGGTCCGATTCTAAATAGTGCCCAGGCCGATGAACGATTTGGGAAAATTTCCCGGCCGGACCCCCTAGGGGTCGCCTTAGTCGGGGAGCATGATTATTTCGTTTTGCCTCTATATGGAGTGTGCTCGTCAGGGCCGCTCCGACTCAGCTTGCCGCGTGTCGACGCCTTCCCCTCGGGGTTCGCGGACCGTGCACTTATGCGGCGAAAACTTACTCTTTTCGATCGTGGTTGAGCGCTTATTGCGCCTCGGCGGAAAAATCGCTTCCTCGACTCCTCGCCTCAGGGCGGCGGGGCGAGACCGACTCGGGCGATTCCGAAAGGAAGGACTCGACGAGAACTTTGAAGTGGCGCTCCACGCGGGTCTCCGGGCCCCGGGGCGTCGTCGATCGTCGCGCGGGGCGGGGCGCGGGGTGCGAGAGAGAGGAGGAGGAGGAGGACGCTTCTCTTTTTCTCTCTCTCCCCCGCGACTCGCGCCGCGCTCGTGTCCGCCGCGAAAGCGACGACACACGCTCCCTGGTTGATCCTGCCAGTAGTCATATGCTTGTCTCAAAGATTAAGCCATGCATGTCTCAGTACAAGCCGCAATAAGGTGAAACCGCGAATGGCTCATTAAATCAGTTATGGTTCCTTGGATCTTACCCACACTTACATGGATAACTGTGGTAATTCTAGAGCTAATACATGAACCTAGTGCCCCGACCAGTGATGGGAGGGGCGCTTTTATTAGAACAA
>JAXCHB010000451.1:52500-55000 GCA_036926305.1 Uropetala carovei
CGAAACTCATTTTCAAATAGTCAAAAGTGGGTAAATGAACTTCATATTATACAAATTCGTAGGCTCTAAACAGTTTAGGCATTTAAGGGTGCCATGTTCCTGCATATTAAACTCGGACAAATCCGTGTCAAAGGACACACTGCTACTGATCTCCCCGGGACAAGATCCAACCTTTTTCGCTTTCGGGCAACGGTGTCCTTCTTCTTTGGGTGCCTTAGTTCTTGCAGATATTCCACCAGTGTAGTGTTAACAGTGTTATCTTCAGACATAGGTCTACTTTACGTTATTGGTGGCAAATTCTGCATTAACTTCTCTTTGCAAAGAGGGTGGATTCCGCAAGCTGAGAATCCGCTTATTGCGTTTCGCCGCACTCTCTCCTCTCTCCGAGATCATCAAAAAGTTTGTTCAGCATTCAACTGCGGACGAAGTAGAATTAGCCTTTATTCCACTCACTCGAGCGATTCGTACCGTGACTGTTGCGTGAATTTTGGTGTGCATCACTCCATTTGAAAAGCGCTAAAGTAAATTTGAGCGGAGCGAAGCCGTATCTTAATAGTATCGCTAGTGCGTATCAACATGCAGCGAGCAAGACATCTCAAGTCCAGACAGGTTGAAACCTCCAGCGGTCAACTTCACCCCAGGTTTCAGGGGCGGTCAACTTCACCCCAATTTTACTAGTTTTTTGCCGAATTCTACATTTACCATCCTACTCAGGTACAAGTGTGTAATTTCTAATTACTTTCTCATTAACCGCCATCGCAAGGCCTATAAGCTGCCCCATCTCTGCTCCCCACATAAAACTTTGAAGGCATCGTAAATTTTGAAAAATGTAGGCTTTCAGAAAAGGCCTATCATATCAAATCTAGATCAATATTTTAGATATTGGTTTGTTACGATCTCTTGTAGAATCTTTAAATGAATATTTCAGCACATTACTTGGATCAAGAAATATGGAAAAAACGACAAGGCAACATTTTCCAACTTCACCCCGTTTGACGGTACTGGATTCTCCTTCTCTGGCTACGGACTTCATCTTCAACGTTAAATATTAGTTTTCCTATTTCTACCTACATTTCGACGGCATTTATATTCCGTATCTCTTAACGTCCGTCAGCTAAATATGGTCATTCCTAGTTTTGTACTTGGGGCAGCAATTCAATTTCCCAGAGCATTTCCATGGTTAAGTTTTCATTTCTTTTCACTTCATTCTCGACAACGAATAAAATTGCTTCTTCGGCATTTCTGTCGCTGAATATTTCCTTCCGTATTTCTGGCGATAAACTTCAATTGAGAGAGCATTTCTCTAGATAACCTTTATTTTCGAGAGCATTTCTGCGCTAGATTTTTGTATTTCTCAGCATTTCCACGACAAACGTTAGTTTTTGAATTCCTCTCGAGGAAGTCAATTTTGGACAGAAACTTTATTTCTGGCAATAAACATCATTTTCGAGAACATTCCTACGCCTTGCATTCCTCTTCTCGTATCTCAGTCGATGAACGTTATTCTCGAAGGCGTTTCTACGCCATTTTAAAGGGGAGGTTGAAATGATGGGCTTAAAATTTCGAGAGCTATCCTACGCTAAAGGACTTGTTATCGACTAACTTAGTTTTCGACAGCATTAGTTTTTGTATTTCTGGTGGCCTACTCAATTTCCGAAAGCGTTTGTTTCTTCGCTGAACGTCATTGCTTGGTCTTCGATCGCACACCTACGCTAAATATTAGCTTCTCCGGCAATAAACTTAATATCTTCTTCCTCAAATACTATTTTTTTTTTCACACGTTAAAAGAAAAAAAATTCTTCCTTTTTCGAAGAACCTTCGTTTACGATCTCAATTCACGGTGGGCTTCGGAACAGCACGGAAACACGAAGAACTCTGCGGAAACTCGAAGGACCTGACGTCGGTCCTCCGAAGCTGCAGGGGAACTCGAATTCAATTTTCTTTTCATAGGGACAGTGGGAATCTCGCCAATCCACTCCCGTTGGTCGCTAACGAGGCGAGGGGGCACGTGCGCACGTAGAGAGAGTGATGTTTACCCCCGCCGTTCACACGCGCATCATTTTTTTTCTTCGGGCTCCCTGCCCGTTCTCAGATTTCCTTCCTCGCGCAACGTTTTCACCTCCCCTTCGCGTCCCTTAAACCTCTCCTTCCTTTCGGTTTCACCCGAGATGTGCGCACACGCCAGGTCCTTCGACTTTCCTCGCAGTTTCCGGTTTTTCACTCTTCGTCAATCTGTGAGCGCTCGGTCGCTCGCTCGCTCGCTCGCTCCGTCCCCCCCCCCCCCCCCCCCCCCGGAAAATCGATAACGTCCCGACGGCTTCGGGGCCCCCCTATTTGTGGGCCCCGGGCGTCGAGGGAGGGGCGGCACGGCGGTTTCGCGGCCCCGTTTTCGAGAGCAGTGGCGACCGAGCGGCGTGGTAGGTCCGAAAAATCGAACCCCGTCCCCCGGGGTCGGCGCACCCGTTCCGGGTCCCGGGCGTCGCGTGGCCGCCCCCGAGCG
>JAXCHB010000451.1:75000-77500 GCA_036926305.1 Uropetala carovei
TCCGAGATCATCAAAAAGTTTGTTCAGCATTCAACTGCGGACGAAGTAGAATTAGCCTTTATTCCACTCACTCGAGCGATTCGTACCGTGACTGTTGCGTGAATTTTGGTGTGCATCACTCCATTTGAAAAGCGCTAAAGTAAATTTGAGCGGAGCGAAGCCGTATCTTAATAGTATCGCTAGTGCGTATCAACATGCAGCGAGCAAGACATCTCAAGTCCAGACAGGTTGAAACCTCCAGCGGTCAACTTCACCCCAGGTTTCAGGGGCGGTCAACTTCACCCCAATTTTACTAGTTTTTTGCCGAATTCTACATTTACCATCCTACTCAGGTACAAGTGTGTAATTTCTAATTACTTTCTCATTAACCGCCATCGCAAGGCCTATAAGCTGCCCCATCTCTGCTCCCCACATAAAACTTTGAAGGCATCGTAAATTTTGAAAAATGTAGGCTTTCAGAAAAGGCCTATCATATCAAATCTAGATCAATATTTTAGATATTGGTTTGTTACGATCTCTTGTAGAATCTTTAAATGAATATTTCAGCACATTACTTGGATCAAGGAAATATGGAAAAAACGACAAGGCAACATTTTCCAACTTCACCCCGTTTGACGGTACTGGATTCTCCTTCTCTGGCTACGGACTTCATCTTCAACGTTAAATATTAGTTTTCCTATTTCTACCTACATTTCGACGGCATTTATATTCCGTATCTCTTAACGTCCGTCAGCTAAATATGGTCATTCCTAGTTTTGTACTTGGGGCAGCAATTCAATTTCCCAGAGCATTTCCATGGTTAAGTTTCATTTCTTTTCACTTCATTCTCGACAACGAATAAAATTGCTTCTTCGGCATTTCTGTCGCTGAATATTTCCTTCCGTATTTCTGGCGATAAACTTCAATTGAGAGAGCATTTCTCTAGATAACCTTTATTTTCGAGAGCATTTCTGCGCTAGATTTTTGTATTTCTCAGCATTTCCACGACAAACGTTAGTTTTTGAATTCCTCTCGAGGAAGTCAATTTTGGACAGAAACTTTATTTCTGGCAATAAACATCATTTTCGAGAACATTCCTACGCCTTGCATTCCTCTTCTCGTATCTCAGTCGATGAACGTTATTCTCGAAGGCGTTTCTACGCCATTTTAAAGGGGAGGTTGAAATGATGGGCTTAAAATTTCGAGAGCTATCCTACGCTAAAGGACTTGTTATCGACTAACTTAGTTTTCGACAGCATTAGTTTTTGTATTTCTGGTGGCCTACTCAATTTCCGAAAGCGTTTGTTTCTTCGCTGAACGTCATTGCTTGGTCTTCGATCGCACACCTACGCTAAATATTAGCTTCTCCGGCAATAAACTTAATATCTTCTTCCTCAAATACTATTTTTTTTTTCACACGTTAAAAGAAAAAAAATTCTTCCTTTTTCGAAGAACCTTCGTTTACGATCTCAATTCACGGTGGGCTTCGGAACAGCACGGAAACACGAAGAACTCTGCGGAAACTCGAAGGACCTGACGTCGGTCCTCCGAAGCTGCAGGGGAACTCGAATTCAATTTTCTTTTCATAGGGACAGTGGGAATCTCGCCAATCCACTCCCGTTGGTCGCTAACGAGGCGAGGGGGCACGTGCGCACGTAGAGAGAGTGATGTTTACCCCCGCCGTTCACACGCGCATCATTTTTTTTCTTCTGGCTCCCTGCCCGTTCTCAGATTTCCTTCCTCGCGCAACGTTTTCACCTCCCCTTCGCGTCCCTTAAACCTCTCCTTCCTTTCGGTTTCACCCGAGATGTGCGCACACGCCAGGTCCTTCGACTTTCCTCGCAGTTTCCGGTTTTTCACTCTTCGTCAATCTGTGAGCGCTCGGTCGCTCGCTCGCTCGCTCGCTCCGTCCGCCCCCCCCCCCCCCCCCCCGGAAAATCGATAACGTCCCGACGGCTTCGGGGCCCCCCTATTTGTGGGCCCCGGGCGTCGAGGGAGGGGCGGCACGGCGGTTTCGCGGCCCCGTTTTCGAGAGCAGTGGCGACCGAGCGGCGTGGTAGGTCCGAAAAATCGAACCCCGTCCCCCGGGGTCGGCGCACCCGTTCCGGGTCCCGGGCGTCGCGTGGCCGCCCCCGAGCGATTTACGGGCCCGTCCGAGTTCCGGGGGGCGCGCGGGAGGGTCCGAAACCCCGGAGGTTTCGCGGCCGCCGGGCTTCCCCGGCGGATGCGAGCGGCGCGGCCGGGAGTCTCGTTTTCGAGGGCCGGGCGAACCGAGCGGCGTGGTAGGTCCGAAAAATCGAACCCCGTCCCCCGGGGTCGGCGCACCCGTTCCGGGTCCCGGGCGCCGCGTGGCCGCCCCCGAGCGATTTACGGGCCCGTCGGGGCTCCCGCGGCCGCGGGAGGGGTCGTGTCGCGAAGTCCGAAGATTCCGGTCCCTGCGTCGCGGCGGCCGCGGCAGGCGTCGGCAGGTCCGATTCTAAATAGTGCCCAGGCCGATGAACGATTTGGGAAAATTTCCCGG
>JAXCHB010000451.1:85000-89814 GCA_036926305.1 Uropetala carovei
TCCCCGTTCCTTCTTGTGCCTGTCTGTGCCTTCTCTTCCAGTGCTCCTCCTTTGCCTCCCTCCCTCCTCCTCGTATTTTCTTTGGGGGGCACAGTGGTTGGTTGCTTCATTTGCTTGCTTGCTTGCTTGCTCGCTTGCGGCTTTTAGAAGGAACATATTATTACTTCTTTTTCTTCATTTCTCTTCAATCAAAGTTTAAAATCTCTTTTTTATATCATTACTATTTAATAACATTCATTATATCACTCTTATCAATCCTTTCAAATATTCCAAACAATTCCATTTTCCATTATAGAAAACATTTTAAAAACGGTGAACAGCAAGCACGTCATTATTTTATATACAATTCTATAGACAATGTCATTTCCCCTACAACTTTCATTCAAACAATCAAACATACCACTTATTCTTTACGAATTCTTTATAAATTATCGCTTTTTTCCCCTCCCCCCCCTCTAATATCTCCTTAAAAACGTCCTCGTTCGTTATTGGTCATCTTCGTGACGACCAAAGTTCTACACCCCGTGTTGACCGATCACTGGTTTTACATCAAAATCGCTCTTCGATTCATACTGGGGTGAATTTGACCAACACGGGACGGTTGGAACAGGAATTATTATTTTTTTTTTCATCTTATATTCAAGGCGAAACTCATTTTCAAATAGTCAAAAGTGGGTAAATGAACTTCATATTATACAAATTCGTAGGCTCTAAACAGTTTAGGCATTTAAGGGTGCCATGTTCCTGCATATTAAACTCGGACAAATCCGTGTCAAAGGACACACTGCTACTGATCTCCCGGGACAAGATCCAACCTTTTTCGCTTTCGGCAACGGTGTCCTTCTCTTTGGGTGCCTTAGTTCTTGCAGATATTCCACCAGTGTAGTGTTAACAGTGTTATCTTCAGACATAGGTCTACTTTACGTTATTGGTGGCAAATTCTGCATTAACTTCTCTTTGCAAAGAGGGTGGATTCCGCAAGCTGAGAATCCGCTTATTGCGTTCGCCGCACTCTCTCCTCTCTCCGAGATCATCAAAAAGTTTGTTCAGCATTCAACTGCGGACGAAGTAGAATTAGCCTTTATTCCACTCACTCGAGCGATTCGTACCGTGACTGTTGCGTGAATTTTGGTGTGCATCACTCCATTTGAAAAGCGCTAAAGTAAATTTGAGCGGAGCGAAGCCGTATCTTAATAGTATCGCTAGTGCGTATCAACATGCAGCGAGCAAGACATCTCAAGTCCAGACAGGTTTGAAACCTCCAGCGGTCACTTCACCCCAGGTTTCAGGGCGGTCAACTTCACCCCAATTTTACTAGTTTTTTGCCGAATTCTACATTTACCATCCTACTCAGGTACAAGTGTGTAATTTCTAATTACTTTCTCATTAACCGCCATCGCAAGGCCTATAAGCTGCCCCATCTCTGCTCCCACATAAAACTTTGAAGGCATCGTAAATTTGAAAAATGTAGGCTTTCAGAAAGGCCTATCATATCAAATCTAGATCAATATTTTAGATATTGGTTTGTTACGATCTCTTGTAGAATCTTTAAATGAATATTTCAGCACATTACTTGGATCAAGAAATATGGAAAAAACGACAAGGCAACATTTTCCAACTTCACCCGTTTGACGGTACTGGATTCTCCTTCTCTGGCTACGGACTTCATCTTCAACGTTAAATATTAGTTTTCCTATTTCTACCTACATTTCGACGGCATTTATATTCCGTATCTCTTAACGTCCGTCAGCTAAATATGGTCATTCCTAGTTTTGTACTTGGGGCAGCAATTCAATTTCCCAGAGCATTTCCCATGGTTAAGTTTTCATTTCTTTTCACTTCATTCTCGACAACGAATAAAATTGCTTCTTCGGCATTTCTGTCGCTGAATATTTCCTTCCGTATTTCTGGCGATAACTTCAATTGAGAGAGCATTTCTCTAGATAACCTTTATTTTCGAGAGCATTTCTGCGCTAGATTTTTGTATTTCTCAGCATTTCCACGACAAACGTTAGTTTTTGAATTCCTCTCGAGGAAGTCAATTTTGGACAGAAACTTTATTTCTGGCAATAAACATCATTTTCGAGAACATTCCTACGCCTTGCATTCCTCTTCTCGTATCTCAGTCGATGAACGTTATTCTCGAAGGCGTTTCTACGCCATTTTAAAGGGAGGTTGAAATGATGGGCTTAAAATTTCGAGAGCTATCCTACGCTAAAGGACTTGTTATCGACTAACTTAGTTTTCGACAGCATTAGTTTTTGTATTTCTGGTGGCCTACTCAATTTCCGAAAGCGTTTGTTTCTTCGCTGAACGTCATTGCTTGGTCTTCGATCGCACACCTACGCTAAATATTAGCTTCTCCGGCAATAAACTTAATATCTTCTTCCTCAAATACTATTTTTTTTTCACACGTTTAAAAGAAAAAAAATTCTTCCTTTTTCGAAGAACCTTCGTTTACGATCTCAATTCACGGTGGGCTTCGGAACAGCACGGAAACACGAAGAACTCTGCGGAAACTCGAAGGACCTGACGTCCGTCCTCCGAAGCTGCAGGGAACTCGAATTCAATTTTCTTTTCATAGGGACAGTGGGAATCTCGCCAATCCACTCCCGTTGGTCGCTAACGAGGCGAGGGGGCACGTGCGCACGTAGAGAGAGTGATGTTTACCCCGCCGTTCACACGCGCATCATTTTTTTCTTCGGGCTCCCTGCCCGTTCTCAGATTTCCTTCCTCGCGCAACGTTTTCACCTCCCCTTCGCGTCCCTTAAACCTCTCCTTCCTTTCGGTTTCACCCGAGATGTGCGCACACGCCAGTCCTTCGACTTTCCTCGCAGTTTCCGGTTTTTCACTCTTCGTCAATCTGTGAGCGCTCGGTCGCTCGCTCGCTCGCTCGCTCCGTCCGCCCCCCCCCCCCCCCCCCCCCGGAAAATCGATAACGTCCCGACGGCTTCGGGGCCCCCTATTTGTGGGCCCCGGGCGTCGAGGGAGGGGCGGCACGGCGGTTTCGCGGCCCCGTTTCGAGAGCAGTGGCGACCGAGCGGCGTGGTAGGTCCGAAAAATCGAACCCCGTCCCCCGGGGTCGGCGCACCCGTTCCGGGTCCCGGGCGTCGCGTGGCCGCCCCGAGCGATTTACGGGCCCGTCCGAGTTCCGGGGGGCGCGCGGGAGGGTCCGAAACCCGGAGGTTTCGCGGCCGCCGGGCTTCCCCGGCGGATGCGAGCGGCGCGGCCGGGAGTCTCGTTTTCGAGGGCCGGGCGAACCGAGCGGCGTGGTAGGTCCGAAAAATCGAACCCGTCCCCCGGGTCGGCGCACCCGTTCCGGGTCCCGGGCGCCGCGTGGCCGCCCCGAGCGATTTACGGGCCCGTCGGGGCTCCCGCGGCCGCGGGAGGGGTCGTGTCGCGAAGTCCGAAGATTCCGGTCCCTGCGTCGCGGCGGCCGCGGCAGGCGTCGGCAGGTCCGATTCTAAATAGTGCCCAGGCCGATGAACGATTTGGGAAAATTTCCCGGCCGGACCCCCTAGGGTCGCCTTAGTCGGGGAGCATGATTATTTCGTTTTGCCTCTATATGGAGTGTGCTCGTCAGGGCCGCTCCGACTCAGCTTGCCGCGTGTCGACGCCTTCCCCTCGGGGTTCGCGGACCGTGCACTTATGCGGCGAAAACTTACTCTTTTCGATCGTGGTTGAGCGCTTATTGCGCCTCGGCGGAAAAATCGCTTCCTCGACTCCTCGCCTCAGGCGGCGGGGCGAGACCGACTCGGGCGATTCCGAAAGGAAGGACTCGACGAGAACTTTGAAGTGGCGCTCCACGCGGGTCTCCGGGCCCCGGGGCGTCGTCGATCGTCGCGCGGGGCGGGGGCGCGGGGTGCGAGAGAGAGGAGGAGGAGGAGGACGCTTCTCTTTTTCTCTCTCTCCCCCGCGACTCGCGCCGCGCTCGTGTCCGCCGCGAAAGCGACGACACACGCTCCTGGTTGATCCTGCCAGTAGTCATATGCTTGTCTCAAAGATTAAGCCATGCATGTCTCAGACAAGCCGCAATAAGGTGAAACCGCGAATGGCTCATTAAATCAGTTATGGTTCCTTGGATCTTACCCACACTTACATGGATAACTGTGGTAATTCTAGAGCTAATACATGAACCTAGTGCCCCGACCAGTGATGGGAGGGGCGCTTTTATTAGAACAAAACCAATCGGTCGGCTCGTCCGTCCGTTGCCTTGGTGACTCTGAATAACTTTGGGCTGATCGCACGGTCCCAGCACCGGCGACGCATCTTTCAAATGTCTGCCTTATCAACTTTCGATGGTAGGTTCTGCGCCTACCATGGTGTAACGGGTGACGGGGAATCAGGGTTCGATTCCGGAGAGGGAGCCTGAGAAACGGCTACCACATCCAAGGAAGGCAGCAGGCGCGCAAATTACCCACTCCCGGCACGGGAGGTAGTGACGAAAATAACGATACGGGACTCATCCGAGGCCCCGTAATCGGAATGAGAACACTTTAAATCCTTTAACGAGGATCTATTGGAGGGCAAGTCTGGTGCCAGCAGCCGCGGTAATTCCAGCTCCAATAGCGTATATTAAGTTGTTGCGGTTAAAAAGCTCGTAGTCGGAGGTGTGTCTCGGACGTCGGTTCGCCGCTTGTCGGTGCTCAACTGGCCGGTCCGGACGTCCTGCCGGTGGGGCTGTAAAAGGCTCCGTTATCTTCTTTGGTCCTCTTCATTGAGTGCCTTGGTGGGCCGGCACGTTTACTTTGAACAAATTAGAGTGCTCAAAGCAGGCCGTTGGTCGCCTGAATACTTGTGTGCATGAATAATGG
>JAXCHB010000452.1:0-20363 GCA_036926305.1 Uropetala carovei
CAAAATTTTTTTCAAAATTTTTTTTCAACATTTTTTTTCAAAATTTTTTTTCAAATTTTTTTCAAAATTTTTTTTCAAAATTTTTTTTCAAAATTTTTTTTCAAAATTTTTTTTCAAAATTTTTTTTCAAAATTTTTTTTCAAAATTTTTTTTCAAAATTTTCTTTCAAAATTTTTTTTCAAAATTTTTTTTCAAATTTTTTTTTCAATTTTTTTTCAAAATTTTTTTTTCAAAATTTATTTTCAAAATTTTTTTTCAAAATTTTTTTCAAATTCTTTTTTCAAAATTTTTTTTCGAAATTTTTTTTCAAAATTTTTTTTCAAAATTTTTTTTCAAAATTTTTTTTCAAAATTTTTTTCAAAATTTTTTTTCAAATTTTTTTTTTTTTCAAAATTTTTTTTCAAAATTTTTTTTTTAAATTTTTTTTCAAAATTTTTTTCAAAATATTTTTTCAAATTTTTTTTCAAAATTTTTTTCAAAATTTTTTTCAAAATTTTTTTTCAAAATTTTTTTTCAAAATTTTTTTTCAAAATTTTTTTTCAAAATTTTCTTTCAAAATTTTTTTTCAAAATTTTTTTTCAAAATTTTTTTTTCAAATTTTTTTTCAAAATTTTTTTTTCAAAATTTATTTTCAAATTTTTTTTTCAAATTTTTTTTCAAATTCTTTTTTCAAAATTTTTTTTTAAAATTTTTTTTCAAAATTTTTTTTCAAAATTTTTTTTCAAAATTTTTTTTCAAATTTTTTTTTTTTTTTTCAAAATTTTTTTTTAAATTTTTTTCAAAATTTTTTTTCAAAATTTTTTTTCAAAATTTTTTTTCAAATTTTTTTTCAAAATTTTTTTTCAAAATTTTTTTTCAAAATTTTTTTTCAAAATTTTTTTTTAAAAATTTTTTTCAAAATTTTTTTTCAAAATTTTTTTTCAAAATTTTTTTTCAAATTTTTTTTCAAAATTTTTTTCAAAATTTTTTTTCAAAATTTTTTTTCAAAATTTTTTTTCAAAATTTTTTTTCAAAATTTTTTTTCAAATTTTTTCAAAACAAAATTTTTTTTCAAAATTTTTTTTTTAAATTTTTTTTCAAAATTTTTTTTCAAATTTTTTTTCAAAATTGTTTTTCAAAATTTTTTTTCAAAATTTTTTTTCAAAATTTTTTTTGAAAATTTTTTTTGAAAATTTTTTTTGAAAATTTTTTTTGAAAATTTTTTTTCGAAATTTTTTTTCGAAATTTTTTTTCGAAATTTTTTTCGAATTTTTTTTTCAAAATTTTTTTCGAAATTTTTTTTCAAAATTTTTTTTCAAAATTTTTTTTCAAAATTTTTTTTGAAAATTTTTTTTGAAAATTTTTTTTGAAAATTTTTTTTGAAAATTTTTTTTCGAAATTCTTTTTTCGAAATTTTTTTTCGAAATTTTTTTTCGAATTTTTTTTTCAAAATTTTTTTCGAAATTTTTTTTCAAAATTTTTTTTCAAAATTTTTTTTCAAAATTTTTTTTCAAAATTTTTTTTCAAATTTTTTTTTCAAAATTTTTTTTCAAAATTTTTTTTAAATTTTTTTTTCAAATTTTTTTTTCAAAATTTTTTTTCAAAATTTTTTTTTAAAATTTTTTTTCAAATTTTTTTTTCAAAATTTTTTTTCAAATTTTTTTTTTAAAATTTTTTTTCAAAATTTTTTTTCAAAATTTTTTTTCAAATTTTTTTTCAAAATTTTTTTTCAAAATTTTTTTTCAAAATTTTTTTTCAAAATTTTTTTTCAAAATTTTTTTTCAAATTTTTTTTTCAAAATTTTTTTTCAAAATTTTTTTTCAAAATTTTTTTTCAAAATTTACTTTCAAATTTTTTTTCAAAATTTTTTTTCAAAATTTTTTTTCAAAATTTTTTTTCAAAATGTTTTTTCAAAATTTTTTTTCAAAATTTTTTTTCAAAATTTTTTTTCAAAATTTTTTTTCAAAATTTTTTTTCAAAATTTATTTTCAAAATTTTTTTTCGAAATTTTTTTTCAAAATTTTTTTTCAAAATTTTTTTTCAAAATTTTTTTTCAAAATTTTTTTTCAAAATTTTTTTTCAAAATTTTTTTTCAAAATTGTTTTTCAAAATTTTTTTTCAAATTTTTTTTTCAAAATTTTTTTTCAAAATTTTTTTTCAAAATTTTTTTTCAAAATTTTTTTTCAAAATGTTTTTTCAAATTTTTTTTCAAAATTTTTTGTCAAAATTTTTTTTCAAAATTTTTTTTCAAAATTTTTTTTAAAATTTTTTTTCAAAATTTTTTTTCAAAATTTTTTTTCAAAATTTTTTTTCAAAATTTTTTTTCAAATTTTTTTTCAAAATTTTTTTTCAAAATTTTTTTTCAAAATTTTTTTTCAAAATATTTTTTGAAAATTTTTTTTGAAAATTTTTTTTGAAAATTTTTTTTGAAAATTTTTTTTCGAAATTTTTTTTTCGAAATTTTTTTTCGAAATTTTTTTTCAAAATTTTTTTTCAAAATTTTTTTTTTAAATTTTTTTTCAAAATTTTTTTTTCAAATTTTTTTTTCAAAATTTTTTTTTGTAAATTTTTTTTCAAAATTTTTTTTCAAAATTTTTTTTCAAATTTTTTTTTCAAAATTTTTTTTCAAAATTTTTTTTCAAAATTTTTTTTCAAAATTTTTTTTCTAAATTTTTTTTCAAAATTTTTTTTCAAAATTTTTTTTCAAAATTTTTCTTCAAAATTTTTTTTCAAAATTGTTTTTCAAAATTTTTTTTCAAAATTTTTTTTCAAAATTTTTTTTCAAAATTTTTTTTCAAAATTTTTTTTCAAAATTTTTTTTCAAAATTTTTTTTCAAAATTTTTTTTCAAAATTTTTTTTCAAAATTTTTTTTCAAAATTGTTTTTTAATTTTTTTTCAAAATTTTTTTTTCAAAATTTTTTTTCAAAATTTTTTTTTTAAATTTTTTTTCAAAATTTTTTTTCAAAATTTTTTTTCAAAATTTTTTTTCAAAATTTTTTTTTTTAAATTTTTTTTCAAAATTTTTTTTCAAAATTTTTTTTCAAAATTTTTTTTCAAAATTTTTTTTCAAAATTTTTTATCAAAATTTTTTTTCAAATTTTTTTTTCAAAATTTTTTTTCAAATTTTTTTTCAAAATTTTTTTTCAAAATTTTTTTTCAAAATTTTTTTTCAAAATTTTTTTTTTATTTTTTTTCAAAACGTTTTTTCAAAATTTTTTTTCAAAATTTTTTTTCAAATGTTTTTTCAAAATTTTTTTTTTAAATTTTTTTTCAAAATTTTTTTTCAAAATTTTTTTTCAAAATTTTTTTTCAAAATTTTTTTTCAAAATTTTTTTTCGAAATTTTTTTTCGAACTTTTTTTCGAAATTTTTTTTCGAAATTTTTTTTCGAAATGTTTTTTCGAAATTCTTTTTCAAAATTTTTTTTCAAAATTTTTTTTCAAATTTTTTTTCAAAATTTTTTTTCAAATTTTTTTTCAAAATTTTTTTTCAAATTTTTTTTCAAAATTTTTTTTTAAATTGTTTTTCAAATTTTTTTCAAAATTTTTTTTCAAAATTTTTTTTCAAATTTTTTTTCAAAATTTTTTTTCAAAATTTTTTTTCAAAATTTTTTTTCAAATTTTTTTTTCAAAATTTTTTTTCAAAATTTTTTTTCAAAATTTTTTTTCAAAATTTTTTTTCAAATTTTTTTTTCAAAATTTTTTTTTAAAATTTTTTTTCAAAATTTTTTTTGAAAATTTTTTTTGAAAATTTTTTTTGAAAATTTTTTTTGAAAATTTTTTTTGAAAATTTTTTTTGAAAATTTTTTTTCAAAATATTTTTTTTCGAAATTTTTTTTTTCGAAATTTTTTTTCGAAATTTTTTTTCAAATTTTTTTTTCAAAATTTTTTTTCAAAATTTTTTTTCAAAATTTTTTTTCAAAATTTTTTTTCAAAATTTTTTTTCAAAATTATTTTTCAAAATTTTTTTTCAAAATGTTTTTTCAAATTTTTTTTTCAAAATTTTTTTTCAAAATTTTTTTCAAAATTTTTTTTCAACATTTTTTTTCAAAATTTTTTTTCAAATTTTTTTCAAAATTTTTTTTCAAAATTTTTTTTCAAATTTTTTTTCAAAATTTTTTTTCAAAATTTTTTTCAAAATTTTTTTTCAAAATTTTTTTTCAAAATTTTCTTTCAAAATTTTTTTTCAAAATTTTTTTTCAAAATTTTTTTTTTCAATTTTTTTTTCAAAATTTTTTTTTCAAAATTTATTTTCAAAATTTTTTTTTCAAAATTTTTTTTCAAATTCTTTTTTCAATATTTTTTTCAAAATTTTTTTTTCAAAATTTTTTTTTCAAAATTTTTTTTCAAAATTTTATTTCAAATTTTTTTTTTTTTTCAAAATTTTTTTTCAAAATTTTTTTTTAAATTTTTTTTCAAAATTTTTTTTCAAAATTTTTTTTCAAATTTTTTTCAAATTTTTTTTCAAAATTTTTTTTCAACATTTTTTTTCAAAATTTTTTTTCAAATTTTTTCAAAATTTTTTTTCAAAATTTTTTTTCAAATTTTTTTTCAAAATTTTTTTTCAAAATTTTTTTTCAAAATTTTTTTTCAAAATTTTTTTTCAAAATTTTTTTTCAAAATTTTTTTTCAAAATTTTTTTCAAAATTTTTTTTCAAATTTTTTTCAAATTTTTTTTCAAAATTTTTTTTCAAAATTTTTTTTCAAAATTTTTTTTCAAAATTTTTTTTCAAAATTTTTTTTCATTTTTTTTTCAAAATTTTTTTTCAAAATATTTTTCAAAATTTTTTTCAAAATTTTTTTCAAAATTTTTTTTCAAATTTTTTTTCAACTTTTTTTTTCAAAATTTTTTTTCAAAATTTTTTTTCAAAATTTTTTTCAAAATTTTTTTTCAAAATTTTTTTTCAAAATTTTTTTTCAAAATTTTTTTTTAAAATTTTTTTTAAATTTTTTTTTCAAAATTTTTTTTCAAAATGTTTTTTCAAAATTTTTTTTCAAAATTTTTTTTCAAATTTTTTTTTCAAAATTTTTTTTTCAAAATTTTTTTTCAAAATTTTTTTTCAAAATTTTTTTTCAAAATTTTTTTTCAAAATTTTTTTTCAAAATTTTTTTTTCAAAATTTTTTTTCAAAATTTTTTTTCAAAATTTTTTTTCAAAATTTTTTTTTCAAATTTTTTTTTCAAAATTTTTTTTCAAAATTTTTTTCAAAATTTTTTTTCAAAATTTTTTTCAAAATTTTTTTTCAAAATTTTTTTTCAAATTTTTTTTTTCAAATTTTTTTTTCAAATTTTTTTCAAAATTTTTTTTCAAAATTTTTTTTCAAAATTATTTTTCAAAATTTTTTTTCAAATTTTTTTTTCAAAATTTTTTTTCAAAATTTTTTTTCAAAATTATTTTTCAAAATTTTTTTTCAAAATGTTTTTTCAAATTTTTTTTTCAAAATTTTTTTTCAAAATTTTTTTTCAAAATTTTTTTTCAAAATTTTTTTTCAAAATTTTTTTTCAAAATTTTTTTTCAAAATTTTTTTTCAAAATTTTTTTTCAAAATTTTTTTTCAAAATTTTTTTTCAAAATTTTCTTTCAAAATTTTTTTTCAAAATTTTTTTTCAAAATTTTTTTTTCAATTTTTTTTCAAAATTTTTTTTTCAAAATTTATTTTCAAAATTTTTTTTTCAAAATTTTTTTTCAAATTCTTTTTTCAAAATTTTTTTTCGAAATTTTTTTTCAAAATTTTTTTTCAAAATTTTTTTTCAAAATTTTTTTTCAAAATTTTTTTTCAAAATTTTTTTTCAAATTTTTTTTTTTTTTCAAAATTTTTTTTCAAAATTTTTTTTTTAAATTTTTTTTCAAAATTTTTTTTCAAAATTTTTTTTCAAAATTTTTTTTCAATTTTTTTTCAAAATTTTTTTTCAAAATTTTTTTTCAAAATTTTTTTTCAAAATTTTTTTTCAAAATTTTTTTTCAAAATTTTTTTTCAAATTTTTTTTTCAAAATTTTTTTTCAAAATTTTTTTTCAAAATTTTTTTTCAAAATTTTTTTTCAAAATTTTTTTTCAAAATTTTTTTTCAAAATTTTTTTTCAAAATTTTTTTTCAAAATTTTTTTTCAAAATTTTCTTTCAAAATTTTTTTTCAAAATTTTTTTTCAAAATTTTTTTTTCAAATTTTTTTTCAAAATTTTTTTTTCAAAATTTATTTTCAAAATTTTTTTTTCAAAATTTTTTTTCAAATTCTTTTTTCAAAATTTTTTTTCAAAATTTTTTTTCAAAATTTTTTTTCAAAATTTTTTTTCAAAATTTTTTTTCAAAATTTTTTTTCAAATTTTTTTTTTTTTTTCAAAATTTTTTTTCAAAATTTTTTTTTTAAATTTTTTTTCAAAATTTTTTTTCAAAATATTTTTTCAAATTTTTTTTCAAAATTTTTTTCAAAATTTTTTTTCAAAATTTTTTTTCAAAATTTTTTTTCAAAATTTTTTTTCAAAATTTTTTTTCAAAATTTTCTTTCAAAATTTTTTTTCAAAATTTTTTTTCAAAATTTTTTTTTCAAATTTTTTTTCAAAATTTTTTTTCAAAATTTATTTTCAAAATTTTTTTTTCAAAATTTTTTTTCAAATTCTTTTTTCAAAATTTTTTTTTAAAATTTTTTTTCAAAATTTTTTTTCAAAATTTTTTTTCAAAATTTTTTTTCAAATTTTTTTTTTTTTTTCAAAATTTTTTTTTTAAATTTTTTTTCAAAATTTTTTTTCAAAATTTTTTTTTAAAATTTTTTTTCAAATTTTTTTTCAAAATTTTTTTTCAAAATTTTTTTTCAAAATTTTTTTTCAAAATTTTTTTTCAAAATTTTTTTCAAAATTTTTTTTCAAAATTTTTTTTCAAAATTTTTTTTCAAATTTTTTTTCAAAATTTTTTTTCAAAATTTTTTTTCAAAATTTTTTTTCAAAATTTTTTTTCAAAATTTTTTTTCAAAATTTTTTTTCAAATTTTTTTTTTTTTTCAAAATTTTTTTTTTAAATTTTTTTTCAAAATTTTTTTTCAAATTTTTTTTCAAAATTGTTTTTCAAAATTTTTTTTCAAAATTTTTTTTCAAAATTTTTTTTGAAAATTTTTTTTGAAAATTTTTTTTGAAAATTTTTTTTGAAAATTTTTTTTCGAAATTTTTTTTTCGAAATTTTTTTTCGAAATTTTTTTTCGAATTTTTTTTTCAAAATTTTTTTCGAAATTTTTTTTCAAAATTTTTTTTCAAAATTTTTTTTCAAAATTTTTTTTGAAAATTTTTTTTGAAAATTTTTTTTGAAAATTTTTTTTGAAAATTTTTTTTCGAAATTCTTTTTTCGAAATTTTTTTTCGAAATTTTTTTTCGAATTTTTTTTTCAAAATTTTTTTCGAAATTTTTTTTCAAAATTTTTTTTCAAAATTTTTTTTCAAAATTTTTTTTCAAAATTTTTTTTCAAATTTTTTTTTCAAAATTTTTTTTCAAAATTTTTTTTAAATTTTTTTTTCAAATTTTTTTTTCAAAATTTTTTTTCAAAATTTTTTTTTAAAATTTTTTTTCAAATTTTTTTTTCAAAATTTTTTTTCAAATTTTTTTTTTAAAATTTTTTTTCAAAATTTTTTTTCAAAATTTTTTTTCAAATTTTTTTTCAAAATTTTTTTTCAAAATTTTTTTTCAAAATTTTTTTTCAAAATTTTTTTTCAAAATTTTTTTTCAAATTTTTTTTTCAAAATTTTTTTTCAAAATTTTTTTTCAAAATTTTTTTTCAAAATTTACTTTCAAATTTTTTTTCAAAATTTTTTTTCAAAATTTTTTTTCAAAATTTTTTTTCAAAATGTTTTTTCAAAATTTTTTTTCAAAATTTTTTTTCAAAATTTTTTTTCAAAATTTTTTTTCAAAATTTTTTTTCAAAATTTATTTTCAAAATTTTTTTTCGAAATTTTTTTTCAAAATTTTTTTTCAAAATTTTTTTTCAAAATTTTTTTTCAAAATTTTTTTTCAAAATTTTTTTTCAAAATTTTTTTTCAAAATTGTTTTTCAAAATTTTTTTTCAAATTTTTTTTTCAAAATTTTTTTTCAAAATTTTTTTTCAAAATTTTTTTTCAAAATTTTTTTTCAAAATGTTTTTTCAAATTTTTTTTCAAAATTTTTTGTCAAAATTTTTTTTCAAAATTTTTTTTCAAAATTTTTTTTAAAATTTTTTTTCAAAATTTTTTTTCAAAATTTTTTTTCAAAATTTTTTTTCAAAATTTTTTTTCAAATTTTTTTTCAAAATTTTTTTTCAAAATTTTTTTTCAAAATTTTTTTTCAAAATATTTTTTGAAAATTTTTTTTGAAAATTTTTTTTGAAAATTTTTTTTGAAAATTTTTTTTCGAAATTTTTTTTTCGAAATTTTTTTTCGAAATTTTTTTTCAAAATTTTTTTTCAAAATTTTTTTTTTAAATTTTTTTTCAAAATTTTTTTTTCAAATTTTTTTTTCAAAATTTTTTTTTGTAAATTTTTTTTCAAAATTTTTTTTCAAAATTTTTTTTCAAATTTTTTTTTCAAAATTTTTTTTCAAAATTTTTTTTCAAAATTTTTTTTCAAAATTTTTTTTCTAAATTTTTTTTCAAAATTTTTTTTCAAAATTTTTTTTCAAAATTTTTCTTCAAAATTTTTTTTCAAAATTGTTTTTCAAAATTTTTTTTCAAAATTTTTTTTCAAAATTTTTTTTCAAAATTTTTTTTCAAAATTTTTTTTCAAATTTTTTTTCATAAGGTTTTGTCAAAATTTTTTTTCAAAATTTTTTTTCAAAATTTTTTTTCAAAACTTTTTTTAAAATTTTTTTTCAAAATTTTTTTTGAAAATTTTTTTTCAAAATTTTTTTTCAAAATTTTTTTTCAAAATTTTTTTTCAAATTTTTTTTCAAAATTGTTTTTCAAAATTTTTTTTCAAAATTTTTTTTCAAAATTTTTTTTGAAAATTTTTTTTGAAAATTTTTTTTGAAAATTTTTTTTGAAAATTTTTTTTCGAAATTTTTTTTTCGAAATTTTTTTTCGAAATTTTTTTTCGAATTTTTTTTTCAAAATTTTTTTCGAAATTTTTTTTCAAAATTTTTTTTCAAAATTTTTTTTCAAAATTTTTTTTCAAAATTTTTTTTCAAAATTTTTTTTCAAATTTTTTTTTCAAAATTTTTTTTCAAAATTTTTTTTCAAATTTTTTTTTCAAATTTTTTTTTCAAAATTTTTTTTCAAAATTTTTTTTCAAAATTTTTTTTCAAAATTTTTTTTCAAAATTTTTTTTCAAAATTTTTTTTCAAAATTTTTTTTCAAATTTTTTTTTCAAAATTTTTTTTCAAAATTTTTTTTCAAAATGTTTTTTCAAATTTTTTTTCAAAATTTTTTTTCAAAATTTTTTTTCAAAATTTTTTTTCAAAATTTTTTTTCAAAATTTTTTTTCAAAATTTTTTTTCAAAATTTTTTTTCAAAATTTTTTTTCAAAATTTTTTTTCAAAATTTTTTTTCAAAATTTTTTTTCAAATTTTTTTTCAAAATTTTTTTTCAAAATTTTTTTTCAAATTTTTTTTTCAAAATTTTTTTTCAAAATTTTTTTTCAAATTTTTTTTCAAAATTTTTTTTCAAAATTTTTTTTCAAATTTTTTTTTCAAAATTTTTTTTCAAAATTTTTTTTCAAAATTTTTTTTCAAAATTTTTTTTCAAAATTTTTTTTCAAAATTTTTTTTCAAAATTTTTTTTCAAAATTTATTTTCAAAATTTTTTTTCGAAATTTTTTTTCAAAATTTTTTTTCAAAATTGTTTTTCCAAATTTTTTTTCAAAATTTTTTTTCAAAATTTTTTTTCAAAATTTTTTTTCAAAATTGTTTTTGAAAATTTTTTTTCAAATTTTTTTTTCAAAATTTTTTTTCAAAATTTTTTTTCAAATTTTTTTTCAAAATTTTTGTCAAAATTTTTTTTTCAAAATTTTTTTTCAAAATTTTTTTTCAAATTTTTTTTCAAAATTTTTTGTCAAAATTTTTTTTCAAAATTTTTTTTCAAAATTTTTTTTCAAAATTTTTTTTAATTTTTTTTTTCAAAATTTTTTTTCAAAATTTTTTTTCAAAATTTTTTTTCAAAATTTTTTTTCAAATTTTTTTTCAAAATTTTTTTTCAAAATTTTTTTTCAAAATTTTTTTTCAAAATTTTTTTTGAAAATTTTTTTTGAAAATTTTTTTGAAAATTTTTTTTGAAAATTTTTTTTCGAAATTTTTTTTTCGAAATTTTTTTTCGAAATTTTTTTTCAAATTTTTTTTTCAAAATTTTTTTTCGAAATTTTTTTTCAATTTTTTTTTTCAAATTTTTTTTTCAAAATTTTTTTTCAAAATTTTTTTTCAAAATTTTTTTCGAAATTTTTTTTCAAAATTTATTTTCAAAATTTTTTTTCAAAATTTTTTTTCAAAATTTTTTTTGAAAATTTTTTTTGAAAATTTTTTTTGAAAATTTTTTTTTTAAAATTTTTTTTCAAAATTTTTTTTCAAAATTTTTTTTCAAAATTTTTTTTCAAAATTTTTTTTCAAAATTTTTTTTCAAAATTTTTTTTCAAAATTTTTTTTCAAAATTTTTTTTCAAAATTTTTTTTCAAAATTTTTTTTCAAAATTTTTTTTCAAAATTGTTTTTTAATTTTTTTTCAAAATTTTTTTTTCAAAATTTTTTTTCAAAATTTTTTTTTTAAATTTTTTTTCAAAATTTTTTTTCAAAATTTTTTTTCAAAATTTTTTTTCAAAATTTTTTTTCTAAATTTTTTTTCAAAATTTTTTTTCAAAATTTTTTTTCAAAATTTTTTTTCAAAATTTTTTTTCAAAATTTTTTATCAAAATTTTTTTTCAAATTTTTTTTTCAAAATTTTTTTTCAAATTTTTTTTCAAAATTTTTTTTCAAAATTTTTTTTCAAAATTTTTTTTCAAAATTTTTTTTTTTATTTTTTTTCAAAACGTTTTTTCAAAATTTTTTTTCAAAATTTTTTTTCAAATGTTTTTTCAAAATTTTTTTTTTAAATTTTTTTTCAAAATTTTTTTTCAAAATTTTTTTTCAAAATTTTTTTTCAAAATTTTTTTTCAAAATTTTTTTTCAAAATTTTTTTTCGAAATTTTTTTTCGAACTTTTTTTCGAAATTTTTTTTCGAAATTTTTTTTCGAAATGTTTTTTCGAAATTCTTTTTCAAAATTTTTTTTCAAAATTTTTTTTCAAATTTTTTTTCAAAATTTTTTTTCAAAATTTTTTTTCAAAATTTTTTTTCAAATTTTTTTTTCAAAATTTTTTTTTAAAATTGTTTTTCAAAATTTTTTTTCAAAATTTTTTTTCAAAATTTTTTTTCAAATTTTTTTTTCAAAATTTTTTTTCAATATTTTTTTTCAAAATTTTTTTTCAAATTTTTTTTTCAAAATTTTTTTTCAAAATTTTTTTTCAAAATTTTTTTTCAAAATTTTTTTTCAAATTTTTTTTTCAAAATTTTTTTTTAAAATTTTTTTTCAAAATTTTTTTTGAAAATTTTTTTTGAAAATTTTTTTTGAAAATTTTTTTTGAAAATTTTTTTTGAAAATTTTTTTTGAAAATTTTTTTTCAAAATATTTTTTTTCGAAATTTTTTTTTTCGAAATTTTTTTTCGAAATTTTTTTTCAAATTTTTTTTTCAAAATTTTTTTTCAAAATTTTTTTTCAAAATTTTTTTTCAAAATTTTTTTTCAAAATTTTTTTTCAAAATTATTTTTCAAAATTTTTTTTCAAAATGTTTTTTCAAATTTTTTTTTCAAAATTTTTTTTCAAAATTTTTTTTCAAAATTTTTTTTCAACATTTTTTTTCAAAATTTTTTTTCAAATTTTTTTCAAAATTTTTTTTCAAAATTTTTTTTCAAAATTTTTTTTCAAATTTTTTTTTCAAAATTTTTTTTCAAAATTTTTTTTCAAATTTTTTTTTCAAATTTTTTTTTCAAAATTTTTTTTCAAAATTTTTTTTCAAAATTTTTTTTCAAAATTTTCTTTCAAAATTTTTTTTCAAAATTTTTTTTCAAAATTTTTTTTCAAATTTTTTTTTCAAAATTTTTTTTCAAAATTTTTTTTCAAAATGTTTTTTCAAATTTTTTTTCAAAATTTTTTTTCAAAATTTTTTTTCAAAATTTTTTTTCAAAATTTTTTTTCAAAATTTTTTTTCAAAATTTTTTTTCAAAATTTTTTTTCAAAATTTTTTTTCAAAATTTTTTTTCAAAATTTTTTTTCAAAATTTTTTTTCAAATTTTTTTTCAAAATTTTTTTTCAAAATTTTTTTTCAAATTTTTTTTTCAAAATTTTTTTTCAAAATTTTTTTTCAAATTTTTTTTCAAAATTTTTTTTCAAAATTTTTTTTCAAATTTTTTTTTCAAAATTTTTTTTCAAAATTTTTTTTCAAAATTTTTTTTCAAAATTTTTTTTCAAAATTTTTTTTCAAAATTTTTTTTCAAAATTTTTTTTCAAAATTTATTTTCAAAATTTTTTTTCGAAATTTTTTTTCAAAATTTTTTTTCAAAATTGTTTTTCCAAATTTTTTTTCAAAATTTTTTTTCAAAATTTTTTTTCAAAATTTTTTTTCAAAATTGTTTTTGAAAATTTTTTTTCAAATTTTTTTTTCAAAATTTTTTTTCAAAATTTTTTTTCAAATTTTTTTTCAAAATTTTTGTCAAAATTTTTTTTTCAAAATTTTTTTTCAAAATTTTTTTTCAAATTTTTTTTCAAAATTTTTTGTCAAAATTTTTTTTCAAAATTTTTTTTCAAAATTTTTTTTCAAAATTTTTTTTAATTTTTTTTTTCAAAATTTTTTTTCAAAATTTTTTTTCAAAATTTTTTTTCAAAATTTTTTTTCAAATTTTTTTTCAAAATTTTTTTTCAAAATTTTTTTTCAAAATTTTTTTTCAAAATTTTTTTTGAAAATTTTTTTTGAAAATTTTTTTGAAAATTTTTTTTGAAAATTTTTTTTCGAAATTTTTTTTTCGAAATTTTTTTTCGAAATTTTTTTTCAAATTTTTTTTTCAAAATTTTTTTTCGAAATTTTTTTTCAATTTTTTTTTTCAAATTTTTTTTTCAAAATTTTTTTTCAAAATTTTTTTTCAAAATTTTTTTCGAAATTTTTTTTCAAAATTTATTTTCAAAATTTTTTTTCAAAATTTTTTTTCAAAATTTTTTTTGAAAATTTTTTTTGAAAATTTTTTTTGAAAATTTTTTTTTTAAAATTTTTTTTCAAAATTTTTTTTCAAAATTTTTTTTCAAAATTTTTTTTCAAAATTTTTTTTCAAAATTTTTTTTCAAAATTTTTTTTCAAAATTTTTTTTCAAAATTTTTTTTCAAAATTTTTTTTCAAAATTTTTTTTCAAAATTTTTTTTCAAAATTGTTTTTTAATTTTTTTTCAAAATTTTTTTTTCAAAATTTTTTTTCAAAATTTTTTTTTTAAATTTTTTTTCAAAATTTTTTTTCAAAATTTTTTTCAAAATTTTTTTTCAAAATTTTTTTTCTAAATTTTTTTTCAAAATTTTTTTTCAAAATTTTTTTTCAAAATTTTTTTTCAAAATTTTTTTTCAAAATTTTTTATCAAAATTTTTTTTCAAATTTTTTTTTCAAAATTTTTTTTCAAATTTTTTTTCAAAATTTTTTTTCAAAATTTTTTTTCAAAATTTTTTTTCAAAATTTTTTTTTTTATTTTTTTTCAAAACGTTTTTTCAAAATTTTTTTTCAAAATTTTTTTTCAAATGTTTTTTCAAAATTTTTTTTTTAAATTTTTTTTCAAAATTTTTTTTCAAAATTTTTTTTCAAAATTTTTTTTCAAAATTTTTTTTCAAAATTTTTTTTCAAAATTTTTTTTCGAAATTTTTTTTCGAACTTTTTTTCGAAATTTTTTTTCGAAATTTTTTTTCGAAATGTTTTTTCGAAATTCTTTTTCAAAATTTTTTTTCAAAATTTTTTTTCAAATTTTTTTTCAAAATTTTTTTTCAAAATTTTTTTTCAAAATTTTTTTTCAAATTTTTTTTTCAAAATTTTTTTTTAAAATTGTTTTTCAAAATTTTTTTTCAAAATTTTTTTTCAAAATTTTTTTTCAAATTTTTTTTTCAAAATTTTTTTTCAATATTTTTTTTCAAAATTTTTTTTCAAATTTTTTTTTCAAAATTTTTTTTCAAAATTTTTTTTCAAAATTTTTTTTCAAAATTTTTTTTCAAATTTTTTTTTCAAAATTTTTTTTTAAAATTTTTTTTCAAAATTTTTTTTGAAAATTTTTTTTGAAAATTTTTTTTGAAAATTTTTTTTGAAAATTTTTTTTGAAAATTTTTTTTGAAAATTTTTTTTCAAAATATTTTTTTTCGAAATTTTTTTTTTCGAAATTTTTTTTCGAAATTTTTTTTCAAATTTTTTTTTCAAAATTTTTTTTCAAAATTTTTTTTCAAAATTTTTTTTCAAAATTTTTTTTCAAAATTTTTTTTCAAAATTATTTTTCAAAATTTTTTTTCAAAATGTTTTTTCAAATTTTTTTTTCAAAATTTTTTTTCAAAATTTTTTTTCAAAATTTTTTTTCAACATTTTTTTTCAAAATTTTTTTTCAAATTTTTTTCAAAATTTTTTTTCAAAATTTTTTTTCAAAATTTTTTTTCAAAATTTTTTTTCAAAATTTTTTTTCAAAATTTTTTTTCAAAATTTTTTTTCAAAATTTTCTTTCAAAATTTTTTTTCAAAATTTTTTTTCAAAATTTTTTTTTTCAATTTTTTTTTCAAAATTTTTTTTTCAAAATTTATTTTCAAAATTTTTTTTTCAAAATTTTTTTTCAAATTCTTTTTTCAATATTTTTTTTCAAAATTTTTTTTCAAAATTTTTTTTTCAAAATTTTTTTTCAAAATTTTATTTCAAATTTTTTTTTTTTTTCAAAATTTTTTTTCAAAATTTTTTTTTTAAATTTTTTTTCAAAATTTTTTTTCAAAATTTTTTTTCAAAATTTTTTTTCAAATTTTTTTTTAAAATTTTTTTTCAAAATTTTTTTTCAAAATTTTTTTTCAAAATTTTTTTTCAAAATTTTTTTTCAAAATTTTTTTTCAAAATTTTTTTTCAAATTTTTTTTTCAAAATTTTTTTTCAAAATTTTTTTTCAAAATTTTTTTTCAAAATTTTTTTTCAAAATTTTTTTTCATTTTTTTTTTCAAAATTTTTTTTCAAAATATTTTTTCAAAATTTTTTTTCAAAATTTTTTTTCAAAATTTTTTTTCAAATTTTTTTTTCAACTTTTTTTTTCAAAATTTTTTTTCAAAATTTTTTTTCAAAATTTTTTTTCAAAATTTTTTTTCAAAATTTTTTTTCAAAATTTTTTTTCAAAATTTTTTTTTAAAATTTTTTTTCAAATTTTTTTTTCAAAATTTTTTTTCAAAATGTTTTTTCAAAATTTTTTTTCAAAATTTTTTTTCAAATTTTTTTTTCAAAATTTTTTTTTCAAAATTTTTTTTCAAAATTTTTTTTCAAAATTTTTTTTCAAAATTTTTTTTCAAAATTTTTTTTCAAAATTTTTTTTTCAAAATTTTTTTTCAAAATTTTTTTTCAAAATTTTTTTTCAAAATTTTTTTTTCAAATTTTTTTTTCAAAATTTTTTTTCAAAATTTTTTTTCAAAATTTTTTTTCAAAATTTTTTTCAAAATTTTTTTTCAAAATTTTTTTTCAAATTTTTTTTTTCAAATTTTTTTTTCAAATTTTTTTTCAAAATTTTTTTTCAAAATTTTTTTTCAAAATTATTTTTCAAAATTTTTTTTCAAATTTTTTTTTCAAAATTTTTTTTCAAAATTTTTTTTCAAAATTATTTTTCAAAATTTTTTTTCAAAATGTTTTTTCAAATTTTTTTTTCAAAATTTTTTTTCAAAATTTTTTTTCAAAATTTTTTTTCAACATTTTTTTTCAAAATTTTTTTTCAAATTTTTTTCAAAATTTTTTTTCAAAATTTTTTTTCAAAATTTTTTTTCAAAATTTTTTTTCAAATTTTTTTTTCAAAATTTTTTTTTAAAATTGTTTTTCAAAATTTTTTTTCAAAATTTTTTTTCAAAATTTTTTTTCAAATTTTTTTTTCAAAATTTTTTTTCAATATTTTTTTTCAAAATTTTTTTTCAAATTTTTTTTTCAAAATTTTTTTTCAAAATTTTTTTTCAAAATTTTTTTTCAAAATTTTTTTTCAAATTTTTTTTTCAAAATTTTTTTTTAAAATTTTTTTTCAAAATTTTTTTTGAAAATTTTTTTTGAAAATTTTTTTTGAAAATTTTTTTTGAAAATTTTTTTTGAAAATTTTTTTTGAAAATTTTTTTTCAAAATATTTTTTTTCGAAATTTTTTTTTTCGAAATTTTTTTTCGAAATTTTTTTTCAAATTTTTTTTTCAAAATTTTTTTTCAAAATTTTTTTTCAAAATTTTTTTTCAAAATTTTTTTTCAAAATTTTTTTTCAAAATTTTTTTTCAAAATTATTTTTCAAAATTTTTTTTCAAAATGTTTTTTCAAATTTTTTTTTCAAAATTTTTTTTCAAAATTTTTTTTCAAAATTTTTTTTCAACATTTTTTTTCAAAATTTTTTTTCAAATTTTTTTCAAAATTTTTTTTCAAAATTTTTTTTCAAAATTTTTTTTCAAAATTTTTTTTCAAAATTTTTTTTCAAAATTTTTTTTCAAAATTTTTTTTCAAAATTTTCTTTCAAAATTTTTTTTCGAAATTTTTTTTCAAAATTTTTTTTTTCAATTTTTTTTTCAAAATTTTTTTTTCAAAATTTATTTTCAAAATTTTTTTTTCAAAATTTTTTTTCAAATTCTTTTTTCAATATTTTTTTTCAAAATTTTTTTTCAAAATTTTTTTTTCAAAATTTTTTTTCAAAATTTTATTTCAAATTTTTTTTTTTTTTTCAAAATGTTTTTTCAAAATTTTTTTTTTAAATTTTTTTTCAAAATTTTTTTTCAAAATTTTTTTTCAAAATTTTTTTTCAAATTTTTTTTTAAAATTTTTTTTCAAAATTTTTTTTCAAAATTTTTTTTCAAAATTTTTTTTCAAAATTTTTTTTCAAAATTTTTTTTCAAAATTTTTTTTCAAATTTTTTTTTCAAAATTTTTTTTCAAAATTTTTTTTCAAAATTTTTTTTCAAAATTTTTTTTCAAAATTTTTTTTCAAAATTTTTTTTCATTTTTTTTTCAAAATTTTTTTTCAAAATATTTTTTCAAAATTTTTTTTCAAAATTTTTTTTCAAATTTTTTTTTCAACTTTTTTTTTCAAAATTTTTTTTCAAAATTTTTTTTCAAAATTTTTTTTCAAAATTTTTTTTCAAAATTTTTTTTCAAAATTTTTTTTCAAAATTTTTTTTTAAAATTTTTTTTCAAATTTTTTTTTCAAAATTTTTTTTCAAAATGTTTTTTCAAAATTTTTTTTCAAAATTTTTTTTCAAATTTTTTTTTCAAAATTTTTTTTTCAAAATTTTTTTTCAAAATTTTTTTTCAAAATTTTTTTTCAAAATTTTTTTTCAAAATTTTTTTTCAAAATTTTTTTTTCAAAATTTTTTTTCAAAATTTTTTTTCAAAATTTTTTTTCAAAATTTTTTTTTCAAATTTTTTTTTCAAAATTTTTTTTCAAAATTTTTTTTCAAAATTTTTTTTCAAAATTTTTTTCAAAATTTTTTTTCAAAATTTTTTTTCAAATTTTTTTTTCAAATTTTTTTTCAAATTTTTTTCAAAATTTTTTTCAAAATTTTTTTTCAAAATTATTTTCAAAATTTTTTTTCAAATTTTTTTTTCAAAATTTTTTTCAAAATTTTTTTCAAAATTATTTTTCAAAATTTTTTTCAAAATGTTTTTTCAAATTTTTTTTTCAAAATTTTTTTTCAAAATTTTTTTTCAAAATTTTTTTTCAACATTTTTTTTCAAAATTTTTTTTCAAATTTTTTTCAAAATTTTTTTCAAAATTTTTTTCAAATTTTTTTTCAAAATTTTTTTTCAAAATTTTTTTTCAAAATTTTTTTTCAAAATTTTTTTCAAATGTTTTTTTCAAAATTTTTTTTCAAAATTTTTTTTCAAAATTTTTTTTCAAAATTTTTTTTCAAAATTTTTTTTCAAAATTTTTTTTCAAATTTTTTTTTTTTTCAAAATTTTTTTTTTAAATTTTTTTCAAAATTTTTTTCAAATTTTTTTCAAAATTGTTTTTCAAAATTTTTTTTCAAAATTTTTTTTCAAAATTTTTTTTGAAAATTTTTTTTGAAAATTTTTTTGAAAATTTTTTTGAAAATTTTTTTCGAAATTTTTTTTTCGAAATTTTTTTTCGAAATTTTTTTTCGAATTTTTTTTTCAAAATTTTTTTCGAAATTTTTTTTCAAAATTTTTTTCAAAATTTTTTTTCAAAATTTTTTTTGAAAATTTTTTTTGAAAATTTTTTTTGAAAATTTTTTTGAAAATTTTTTTCGAAATTCTTTTTCGAAATTTTTTTCGAAATTTTTTTCGAATTTTTTTTCAAAATTTTTTTCGAAATTTTTTTCAAAATTTTTTTTCAAAATTTTTTTTCAAAATTTTTTTTCAAAATTTTTTTTCAAATTTTTTTTCAAAATTTTTTTTCAAAATTTTTTTTAAATTTTTTTTCAAATTTTTTTTCAAAATTTTTTTTCAAAATTTTTTTTTAAAATTTTTTTTCAAATTTTTTTTTCAAAATTTTTTTTCAAATTTTTTTTTTAAAATTTTTTTCAAAATTTTTTTTCAAAATTTTTTTCAAATTTTTTTTCAAATTTTTTTTCAAAATTTTTTTTCAAAATTTTTTTTCAAATTTTTTTCAAAATTTTTTTCAAATTTTTTTCAAAATTTTTTTTCAAAATTTTTTTTCAAATTTTTTTTCAAAATTTACTTTCAAATTTTTTTCAAAATTTTTTTTCAAAATTTTTTTCAAAATTTTTTTCAAAATGTTTTTTCAAAATTTTTTTTCAAAATTTTTTTTCAAAATTTTTTTTCAAAATTTTTTTTCAAAATTTTTTTTCAAAATTTATTTTCAAAATTTTTTTTCGAAATTTTTTTTCAAAATTTTTTTCAAAATTTTTTTTCAAAATTTTTTTTCAAAATTTTTTTTCAAAATTTTTTTTCAAAATTTTTTTTCAAAATTGTTTTTCAAAATTTTTTTTCAAATTTTTTTTTCAAAATTTTTTTTCAAAATTTTTTTTCAAAATTTTTTTTCAAAATTTTTTTCAAATGTTTTTTCAAATTTTTTTTCAAAATTTTTTGTCAAAATTTTTTTTCAAAATTTTTTTCAAAATTTTTTTTAAAATTTTTTTCAAAATTTTTTTTCAAAATTTTTTTTCAAAATTTTTTTTCAAAATTTTTTTTCAAATTTTTTTCAAAATTTTTTTTCAAAATTTTTTTTCAAAATTTTTTTTCAAAATATTTTGAAATTTTTTTTGAAAATTTTTTTGAAAATTTTTTTTGAAAATTTTTTTTCGAAATTTTTTTTTCGAAATTTTTTTTCGAAATTTTTTTCAAAATTTTTTTTCAAAATTTTTTTTTTAAATTTTTTTTCAAAATTTTTTTTTCAAATTTTTTTTCAAAATTTTTTTTTGTAAATTTTTTTTCAAAATTTTTTTTCAAAATTTTTTTTCAAATTTTTTTTTCAAAATTTTTTTCAAAATTTTTTTTCAAAATTTTTTTTCAAAATTTTTTTTCTAAATTTTTTTTCAAAATTTTTTTTCAAAATTTTTTTTCAAAATTTTTCTTCAAAATTTTTTTCAAAATTGTTTTTCAAAATTTTTTTTCAAAATTTTTTTTCAAAATTTTTTTTCAAAATTTTTTTCAAAATTTTTTTTCAAATTTTTTTTCATAAGGTTTTGTCAAAATTTTTTTTCAAAATTTTTTTCAAAATTTTTTTTCAAAACTTTTTTTAAAATTTTTTTCAAAATTTTTTTGAAATTTTTTTTCAAAATTTTTTTTCAAAATTTTTTTTCAAAATTTTTTTTCAAATTTTTTTTCAAAATTGTTTTTCAAAATTTTTTTCAAAATTTTTTTTCAAAATTTTTTTTGAAAATTTTTTTGAAAATTTTTTTTGAAAATTTTTTTTGAAAATTTTTTTTCGAAATTTTTTTTTCGAAATTTTTTTTCGAAATTTTTTTTCGAATTTTTTTTTCAAAATTTTTTTCGAAATTTTTTTTCAAAATTTTTTTCAAAATTTTTTTTCAAAATTTTTTTTCAAAATTTTTTTTCAAAATTTTTTTTCAAATTTTTTTTCAAAATTTTTTTTCAAAATTTTTTTTCAAATTTTTTTTCAAATTTTTTTTTCAAAATTTTTTTCAAAATTTTTTTCAAAATTTTTTTTCAAAATTTTTTTCAAAATTTTTTTTCAAAATTTTTTTTCAAAATTTTTTTTCAAATTTTTTTT